>AMCV02000003.1:2887096-2898744 GCA_000350065.2 Colletotrichum orbiculare MAFF 240422
TTCTTAAAATTCCTTATAAGTTTATAGGCTAAACTCTTATTATTAAAGTAATTAGTATAATACTATAAAGATTTAATTACTATTTATATTAACTTTAATACTATATATTATAAAATAGTCTCTAAAATAATATAATATAAAAATACTAGTAAATTATTATATTATTAGAAGCTAATCCTTAAAGTTACTTTTAAATATCTAGAAGAGTTTTAAACTATAGAGTTTTATATATATATAGAAAGCTACTTAGTATATTATATAAGTAGAGATTTTTATAGAGTTTTTATTTATAATTTTTATATAATTAAGATTAGGGATTTAGCTGAAAAATATTATTTTAAAATATTAGTAGAATTTTATAAGGATAGAAATACTTAAAAGTACTATTATTATAAATATAAGGGTATTTAGAATAAGTATTTCGCCTAGAGGGGTTAATTGAGATATTATTATAAAAGTAGGAAGTTATTAGAAGAATTTTTAAAAAGTTATATAAGTCTCTTAAGGAGTTAAAGCTAGAGATACTATAAATCTCTAATACTAAAACTCTAGTAATAGTTTAAAATAAGTTATTATCTTTACTAAATATACTCCTATAAATAAAAACTAAAAGTAATTATTAGCCTCCTAATAGTAACTATTAGGGAGTATTTTATTTTAAAATTAAGTTGAGTATAATTATTAGTATTATAATAATAATTATCTATAAGAGGTAAATATATAATTTAGAAACTCCTAGTAAGGCTTTAAAATAGGGAAGGTTTAAAATATTTAAATAATAAATCTTATAATTTTTTGTTTTATATAAATCTTAGATATAGGGTTTTTATAATTACTTCTTCTACTATAATAAGCCTTATTAATCTATAGTATAATAGTATAATAAGAAACTTGACTACTAATTAGTATTAATTTATCTAGAAAGTAATATATATTATATATAATCTTATTATATAGGTATAAAGTAGTATTCTAATTATTTACTATTATTATTCCTATATTATATAGTATGAGGCGCTATATAAAGCTCTATATCTATAATATAGTAATTACTTACTAATTACTATACGATTAGCTATAACTAGCACTAGGTACTTAGTACTTATCGCTAGTAAGGCGTAGAAAGCATACTACTATATATATAGTAACATATATAGTTACTATATACCCTATAGTATAGCGTAACTAATAAAGGTATATATAAGCTTATATTTATTGTAATTACTTCTTTAAAAGATCGTAGTTATATAATACTAATACTAGCTAGCTAGTAGCACTTATTACTAGTTATTAATAGTTACTAGCTATTACTAGCTGATAATAAGAGCTAATAGCTAGTAGTAGTTACTATATAGTTTATATAACTAGTAGGAATACTAGTTATAGTTACCCGCCGCAGGATTTGAACCTACTACTCTTACTATAAAATAGTAAAAGCTAGCCAGACGTTAAACTACTACGTTAAGGGGGTATATAAATTAGTAGAAGTAAAAAGAATTTGTTTTAAAAAGTTAAATATTATTTTATGAAAATTTATAGTTAAAAAGAGAAGAAGTAAGGTATATAGCTATATAATAAGACTAACAACTTATACTAAAACTTAAGAATTCTTAGCTAATAAAATAGTAAGTATTAAAAATAAGATTAACACTACTTAACTAATTATAATACTTTTCTATATAATTACTAATTATTATTTCAAAAATTGAAAAGGAGGATTTAGAAATTATATTACTTCTTTAAAAAGCTTATAAATAAAAAGATCTATTTTCCAATCTATATATAAAACTTATATAGGTAGGGAGAAGCTTTAGAAATCTCTCCCTTATGGGGTATATTAGATTAAGAGAAATATATTTTATATATATACCTTATAGGATTATATTAATATGCTCCTACTAGGTATCTAGTATTTCTATAGTTTCCTAAGCGATTTTAGATCTGATGATAATAATATAATTAATTTGATAATATATATAGTAATATGTACAGTTACTATATATCTTATAGTATCATAATACTAATACTAGTAACTTTTCTTTATACTATATATTTTAATATTTATCTATTTATATAAAGGATAGTACTTTTAGTAGGCTATACCTTTTTACCTTATTAATATTCAAATGCTTATTTATCTTTTTATTTAAACTACTTATTCTTCTATTTAAATGTTTATATAACATAAATTAATAAATGTCTTAAGGTTATAATTTAATATACTTTCTATGGGGGTATTAGTAGTATTATTATCCCTCTTAATCTATTGGATTCTATAAAGCTTATAGTATCTATATAACTACTTTAATATTATAATATTAACTATACAACATTTCTCTTTAGTAGTACTGAGTTTCATAAAGTATTTAAAGAGTAAGTATACGTTAATATATATTATAATTAGGATCTTAAGGAGTTTTTAATATTAGAAGATCTTCTTAAGTAATATTATTATAATATAAGTAAAGTCTATATTAACTACTACAATATAAATTTCTAAAATAAGTATATTTCTAGTAATTCTTTTACTTTTTATAGAAGAATAATATATAAAGTTAATTAAAAAGCTAAATTAGTTATTACTACTAGTAGTCTCTTAATTTGAAATCTCTATAAATCCTAAGTAAGATAAAAACTTAGTATTATTAGTAAATAAGCTATTAATAAAGATAGAAAAGCATTCTTTAGAGAAGGTAGATAATATAAAGTTCAAGTTATAGTTAAAATACAGAATTTACTACTTAACGTATCTTTTAAGTAAGGTAGTATTATTAGTTAAGGATTGTTATTTTTGTATTATATAAGAGAGATTAAATCATACTTTAGATTAGTATATTAAAATCAGATATATTTTATTTATGAATTATTCCATATCTACTTCTTTAAATACCTCAAGTATTATATATAGATTAAAAACAGCTAGCTTTTACCCTTAATACTTTTAATATGAGTGGAAAGTATTACTATTAAATAATAAGATACTTCTATTAAATACTAGTAGTACTACTTTTAAGAAACCTATCTTAGGTTTAGCTTTAAATAAAACTTTTTAGAACTCCTTATTTTTACAGTATAAGAAAATAGTATCTAAGAAGCTAAAAGTATTATTAGTCTATATATTTATAAGGCTAAAGGTATTAGTTTTAAAAAATATAAAACAAAGAAGTATAAGTTGTATATTAACATTTCTATCTATAATTATTTTCTATAATACTTAGAATAAGCTACATATTAGTAAGAACTAGTTTTAATAAGGCTATATAGTAGTTTGATAATAATTGAAATAAGGCTTAGAGAGTACTACCTCTTGAAATATAAAAGTAGTTTAGTAATAATACGCCTTATAAGTTCTATTTTAACTTAAGTATAAATTTATATAATATTATAGAATTATACTATTATACTACTATTTTAAGAGAGAGTTCGAATTATAGTTACAATTAACTACTAGCTACTTTATTAAATTATTAGTAATTATATTAGTATTTTAAACCTACTATTATCTCTTAAGCTTTAGATTATAAGTCTCAACTTCTTATATATCTTATTAGTATCTTTATTTCTAACTTTATTAATAATATAAGACTAAAGGTACTTCCAATCTCCATAAAAAAAAGGTTTTATTAAATAATCTCTATAATATTATTAGAAATAACACTCTTAATTTCTTTTTTAATTTACTATTTGAATAGTAGTCTAAATATGATAGTAATACCTTCTTTATAAAGGTTGAGTATTAGTATTGTTTCTAACTACTTTTTAATTCTAAAATAAACTATAGAATAAGTTTCTTAGTTAAAACCTAGAGAAAGCGAGTTATTCTTTCAAGTTATAAAACTTAGAGTTAATTTAATCTGAAGTATTCAAAGTTAGGATAATATATTACTTATTATTAAAAAGAGTAGGGATTTATTATTCTCTATAGTAGAAATATCCCGTAGTATTTACTATATATTTAAAAGCTTAGGGATAATTATTAATAGACTCATAGTAATTATATAAAATTATAAGTTTATCTTTACTATGAGGATACTACTTACTTACTATATAAGCTAAAGGATAGAATATAGAACTAATTATTATAATTATAATCTTAAGAATGTTATTATATTATTTAATATTTCTAATTCTTTCTTAATAGTCAGTATAAAAGTTAGTAATTAGAAATTCTTAGTTAGTAAAGTAATATTATAGGAAATCTCAAGTTTTATAATAGAGTAAGGAATTATAAAACTTAGAGTTATAATATTAAGATTATATTAGAAGAGTAGGTTTTCTTAAGAAATATTCTAAATTATAATAGCTACTTAAGTATTTTATAAAACTTATAGAGTATTTATATATACTATTTAAATACTTTATAATACGTATAGGATATTAATACTTTTCGGGATAATAGTAGATAAGATAGATATATTTATATCGAATTATAAAGCTCTATTTACTTCTTTAATACTTTATGCTCTTTGTTCTTTAGTACTGAATATCTTTTAGAAAAAGATAGGTTACTCTATTAAGATATAAGAGAAGTCTTCAAAATATAATTTTATAACTATTTATTCAGACTCTTAAGAGTAATAAAGGAATTTAAAGATATATATCTTACTATAAGTAGTAAGAAAATAGTATAAGCCTTAATAATTCTTTTTCACCTACTATATATATAAAACATTAGAATAGAAAGGTTATAATATAGAAAGTATTAAGGCTATTATATATTACTAAAGTAGTATTAATAGTATATTAAGTATAGTTTTAGTAGATTCCTTTAGTAGTTTTATATATAGTATAGGGTTAGGTAATAATATCTAGAGAGAGAGCTAAATTTCCTATAAAGTCAGGCTATATTTTAAAAATAAGTAGAATAAATATAAGTTTATTAAGCTTAGTAGTATTACTAATTATTTTATATATTACTTCAAGGAAAGCCTTTAGAGTAGTAGTAGGTATTATATTGTAATAAATCTTATATTTATAATAGAGAAATATATAGTATTATTTGACTTAACTAATATTATTATATATCTTAATAAAAATAATATGAAATATGAATTTTATTATTCTTATTTCTAATCTAAAGTCTTTAGATTACAATATTGTATCTATATTAATAGTAACAAGATTGCGAGGGGTTTAGTATATATTAGTTTAGTATATTTTAAAGGCTTCTTTTATCGTTTTTATAGAGATATTTAGTAAAGATTAAGTAGTATCAAATATTGTTATAGTATGAACAATAAAGAGTATAAGGTGACTATTAATATAGATAATATAAATAATAATCTTAAAGTCAAAGTTCATATTACTATAGATAGTAAAATGAAAATATAAAGGGGTTATACTATATATTTAGTATTAGTGATAGTACTGCTTAAATCCTTTTAGGTGTAGTAATGAATTAGATATCTTGTTTTATTAAGAATATTATAAAGGTATATAATAGTAAGGTATTTAAAGAAATAGTAGAGTTTTTATATTTCTGTTTCTATGAGGTATATAGAAGTAATTGTTTTCTCTTTATTAAGGAGTATTTATAAATATTCTTATTTTTAAATAACTAGTATAACTTTCTGTTAGATTTATTCTGATATCTAAAAAGGCTTTTGTTTCTATTATTCCAATAGAAGTAATAGGAAGCTTTACGATATCTCTATATATATGAATCGTATAAAAATCAGTCTATAAATATATACTTATTTCACCTTATTCCTCTTAGTAGTTCTTATGTTAATAGAGTAAATATATAGAAGTTTATTTTTTTATAGAATATTAGAAATAGTTAAAGTTATATATATTGTAGTTATAGTGCCTTATATACTATAGCTATAGTAGTTGATATATTATAGCTATATTATAATATATATTACACTTTAGCTTATATATTATAGTTATAATATATTATATACTATATACTATAGAATATTATAGAAAACTTAAGATTCTAGTAGATTTTCATAAGGAGTTCCTAATAGAAATTATATAGATTTCCCTAGGGTTTCCTATTAGAAATCACTAGGATTTCCTATTAGAAATTACTAGGATTTCCTATAGGATCTCTCTAAGATTTCTTATTAGATTTCCTAGAGAATTTCTAGTAAAAGTATTTTAGAAATCTAAGTAGATTCTTTATAGAAATAGAAGAATTATTAACTTTTATACTATTATTTTACTAATATTAAAGTCTAATAATTAGTAGTATAACTTATTTTTTATTATGAAGACTTTAGTTTATTTTATAAATAACTAATTAATATAACTAGAGAATATTAAATTAATAATAGAATTCTAAAATTAGAGAATAATTAAAATATTTCTTATTTCTTAGAAAGCTATATTATTAAAATAGTATAGAAGTTAGTAGATAGTAAGTAAAGTTAATATTTTGATTACTTAATTAATATAGCTTATACTTCTATTAAATCTATTTTAAGTAAACTGAATAACTTCTATATATAAAATAGATTTACTTTCTCATTAAAGATATTGAATATAATATGAAATTAAGCTATTAGATTTAATTAAAGAAATTCTTTAAAGTTATTAAATATTATCTACTATATATTAATTCCTAGATATATAAATAAAATAGAAATATAAGTTTAAGTTTTAATTTTAATAACTTATTAATAAAAACCTTAATTATAATATTACTAGAAAAAGATTTACATCTAGATAACTTCTTTTTATTATAAATAATTAATTCTCAAATCTTTAAGAAGAACTATTATTTCTATATAATATTCTTATAAACTTATATTTAAATAGATTTTTACTAAGTTTAAGACGAAGAACTTAAGAAACTAAGACTTCTAGAAAAATAAGAATTTATAAAAGCTTCTAACTAGACCTAGGAGGTTTAAGTTAAATTCTTCTAACTTAATCCCTATTTAGTAAAATAACTTTATTACTTACTTTTTAAGTTAAAACTATTAGGTTTAAACTAATAATCCTAGTAATTTTATTATAATTATAACTAATTAGATTAAGTAGAGTCCTATTAGAAGTATTATATATAGTATTTATATAACTTACTTTAAGAGATATATTTAATATATCTAGATTCATCTCCTTATTATATAATAAACATAGAAATATTAAGATATTAATAGAAAGTTATAAAGGAATTATAATAGATATTATTAAATACTAAGAATACTATATAGAATCTCTTATACTAGCCGTATTATTAGTAATTCTTAAACTTATTAATCTCTTCTAAGCTATAGATTTAATCTCAAGGGAAATAGATATACTATTTAATCTACTTCTTAATCTACTTCTTAATCTTCTATTTAATCTATTACTAAATCTACCTCTAAACCTAAATAACTTCTAGAAACTATTAATTAAACTATATTAAATATATAAAATATTTGTCGGTTGCGTTATACTATAGGGTATATAGTAACTATACGCATTACTATATATATAGCAGTATGCCTTCTACGTCCTACTAGTAATAGGTATAAAATACCTAGTACTAGCTATAGCTAATTATATAGTAATTAGTAAGTAATTACTATACTATAGATCTAGAGCTTTATATAATACCTCATACTATATAATATAATAATAATAATAATAAATGACTAGAATACTACTTTACACCTATATAATAAGACTATATATAGTATATACTACTTTTTAGATAAATTAATACTAATTAATAGTTAACCCTTCTATTACTACTATACTATAGATCAGTAAGACCTATTATAATAATAGAAATAACTATGAAAAACTATATTTAAAATATATATAAGGTAAAAGATTATAAGATTAACTATTTAGATACTTCAGGCTCTCCCCACTTTAGGACTCTAGCTAGGAAATCTTAAATTATATATTAATATTTCAAAGAGGTTTTTATAAAACTGAAATAGTAATATTAATTTAGGATCTTTATTCTAATTAAACCAATCTATTCCCTATAGTATGTTGTGAAAACTTTAATTATATGAGTTTAATTATTACTTATTAGAATATATTTAGTAAATATAATAAACTTGATTAAGCCTTATTAGATCTTTATAATATTAGAGATTCATAATATTTCTAATTTTAAATTCTTAAGAGATTTATATAACTTCTTAAAAACTCTTCTAATACTTTTTTTACCTTTATAATAATATAAAAATTACTAATTCCTTAAGAAGTACTTATTCTAAATACCCTTTAAACTATTATAATAATACTAAGTAATATCTCTATATTTATAAAGATCTATTAATATTTAGATCTTATATTATTTAGATAGATTAGAAATATTAATTAGAAGAATATTATAGATAAGAATATTCTTATAGTCTTAATTTATTTAGTATATTAAATAATACTTTATAATTATTTGAAGTTATATAGCTATAAGTCTTTTAGAAATTTAAAGATAATTTTAAAGACTAGCTTCTTATAACTTAACAACTTGTAAATACCTAAGTTACCTAATATACTTAAAACTATCTCTTTTTCTATAGTATTAAAATTAATATAAATAGTAAAAAGATCTTTAGTATTTTATATTAAATTACTTAATAAGATCTCTTTACCCCTTAGATATTTAAAGAGATTACTAAAACTAGTAAATACTATAATACTCTTAAGTAAAACCTTAAGAAGTTCTCGAAATAACTTAAAGACCTTATAGAAAAAGAATAAGAAATTATAATACTTCTCTATAAGGTTAAACCTAAGGTTTAATAAATCAAACCTATTTTAGCTTTCTTATAAAAATAGAAGAAGGATAATAGTAGTATAACTAGTTAGTCTTCTTATTTCTAGTATTAATATTATACTTCTTATAATAAAAGTATACAATATAGTAGAAATCTATTTTATATATTTAAGATTAAGATCTATATCTTTTACAATTATCATTTTAAGCTTAATATCTCATATTATATATAGACTAATATATTCTTACTTATATTCAAGGATTAGATTTTTAAGTATTATTTTAAATCTCTAAATAACTTCAGCTTTAACTTAAGATTTAAATAAATAACTTACTATATTAAAAACTACTTTAAAAGAAATATTAATAGCTATATCTTTCTAATTAGTGAAATATTATATTTTGAAGCATTATAATTAAGAATTCTAAGAAGAATAAAAAGGAAGTTCTTAAAGCTTTTATATTTAAGTTTATTTATATCTAGAAAGCCTTCTCACTAAATTTCTATATAGATATAATATTCTATTTCTAACTTATAAATATATATTATAATATATCTAAATACTAATTAACTTTCTTCAGCTTTATAGTAATATTCTAGAGGTCTATAATTAGTTAAAATTAATTATAAGTAATACTATATTAATTTGAACGTTATAATATATTTGAAATAGTAGAGATAATAATTAGAAAGAAGTTAATAATTAATCTTAAATCAACTATATATATTACTCTTCTTAAGAGTACTCTTAAAGTATTATAATATACAATATTTAACATTCTATATATATAGCCTTAAAGAACTTATAGCTTTTTATTCTAAATAATACTTATCTTTTTTATCTAACTATATAGAGCTATTTAAATAAGAAGTATTATATATATAATAACATAAATTACTAATTTATAAAATATATTCTTAAGAGAAGTATACTTCTTTCAATTAGTATAACTTAAATACTAATTCTAAGATGTTTTCTATAACTATATACTAAACTTTCTTTATAAAATATAAAAGTATTAATAGTCTGAATAATAACCTTAAGAGCCCGTTTAAAATCATAAACGTAATAGTATTATTATATAATACTAAGTATAGTATATCTTTAAAAATAAAACTACTACTCCTTCTAAATAGTTTTTCATATTATTATTTAATGAAAACCCTATTACTTTTAATAGAAGTAGAATTATAAAAGTCTTCTAAGACTAAATAATATTCTATACTTTTATTTAAAATAATACTTCTAGTAGTAGAATTACTAAACTAATAATACTTCAACTCCTATATTTATATTTATACTTAAAAACTATTATTTAAATATTATTTTTCAAAGTATCTTATCTAATTTAAATATTACTAACTTCTCAACTATTACGTATTCCTAATTTACTATATTTAAGTAAACTATTAACCTCTCTATAATCCTTAAACTTCTATAAGGTGAATTAGTAATAATATACCTTAATGGAATATTTCTAATTACTATATTTAAAATAATTAATGAATTTATACCTCTTAGTATTATTATATTTTATATAGTATTATATAATACTTCTTTCTTATTCTACCTTATAAATATAGATTAACTAAGTATTATATTTAATAATATTTATAACTAGCTTTATTAAAATAAGAAAGTTATTCTAATTATTTAAAAACAGAAATGTCTATGGCTGCTTTTTAATAAAAAGAGAATAATTACTTCTATATACTTTATAGAAATAGAAATATAGAAACTTTATTACTATTTTAGATATTTAGCTATCATATATTTTTATAATATCTTTAATAAGGCAGAATATCTAGTTAAATATTATATTTTTAAAGTACTTAAGAAGTACTATTAGTAATACTAAATATATTCTATAACTCCTTTATACCTTTATTTTACTATCTATAGTAATATTAACTTTAACTTTAAAATTATTATTAATATTATCTATATTAATAGTTATTCCCGTTTGACGTAGTAGTTTAACGTCTAGCTAGCTTTTACTATTTTATAGTAAGAATAATAGGTTTGAATCCTATAGTAAGTAACTACAACTAGTATTCCTACTAGTTATATAAACTAAGTATAATAACTACTACTAGTTATTAGCTCTTACTAGTAGCTATAAATAGCTAGTAATTATTAATAGTTAGTAATAAGTATTACTAGCTAGTTAGTATTAATATTATATAACTAGTTATAATCTCCTGAAAAGTAATTATAATAGATATAAGTATATATATACTTTCTATTTATTAGTTATTATATTAACTAACTATATTTACTACTTAAGGTTTCTTCTATTTAAATAGTTCCTTAGTACTAATAGTATCTAGAAGGTAAATAAGGTAAGAGCTAACTATTAGGTATAGCTTTCTTTAAAGGGTCCTGAGAGGCATGTGACTTTAAATAGATTAAAGACCTTCAATACAACTAATTATTATAAATATTAATAGTTGTTTTATACTTTATATTATTAATACTATAATAGTATTTAACGCTATTCAATTTCTACTAAATATCTTAATAAAAATAATATAAGAGGGTTTTAAAATATATTAAATCGATATATACTAAAATCCTTCTATATTTATTACTACTAATACAAGTATAATATTTCGATTTAAAAACTTCGGATTAGAAGTAAGAATAATAGGATTAATAGTCTATATTATTTGAATTAAGATATACAATAATATTAATAAAGTAAAATACTATTATATACTCCTCTACTATATATATAAGATTTATTATAATAAGATACTTACTACTATTAAAAAGGTATCCCTTTAAGTAGTATATAATATAACTGATAATATTACTAAGTTAAACAACCTTGTATTTATTCTACTTATTTTTAAATTATATTCTTATTTTATAGAAGATTTAGCTTTCTCTCTAAATATTATTATTTAAATTTATACCATATATAGAACTACTAAAGAGATCTATTTCTAAATATACTAAATATATTATTTATA
>AMCV02000003.1:2899170-2913550 GCA_000350065.2 Colletotrichum orbiculare MAFF 240422
ATAAACTACTATTACTATAAATATTAGTAATACTATTACTATTAATAATAATAATCCCCTTCTTATTTAAATAGTTAGTAATATATTATTTTAACTTTAAATCCCTTAGATCTAATTAATTTTAAATCTTATAACTTATAAAGATAACTTATTATCTTTAGACTCTAATTAAAAGCTTTATTTTATAATATATCTTATAGCTAAAGAATAATCTAATATAGTATTAATATTTAACTTCATAAAAAGAATATTATTATAATACTTAGGTTACTATTTAAAGAATTAATTAAAAAGAAAGTTAAAAGTATTGTTACTTATAAAAAAACCTTTAAGATTATTTAATATAACCCTATCCTCTATAGAAATTATAAGTATTTTAAATTTCATACTATTAATAAAATCAAGAATAAAAATACTAATCAGATATATAAGAAGTTGAAGCTTATATTTCAAAACTTTAGAAATAATAATAAGTTTAAAATATTAATATAATTACTAGCAATCTAATAAAGTAGCTAGTAGTTATTTTTAGTTATAGCTCTAGCTCTCTTCTAATATACTAAGATACTAATATAATAATATAACTCTATAATATTATATAAACTTATACTTAAGCTAAAAGAGAACTTATAAAGTATATTACAACTAAACTATTCTTATATTCTAAAGATTAATACCTCTTAACCTTGATTATAATTATTATTAAACTACTATATAATGTTATTAAAACTAAAACTTACTAGTAGGCAATTTAATCTAAATATTATAAAAAGTAGTTATAAATAGAAATATCAATATATAACTTATATCTTTTTATCTTATATTCTAAAAATAATGCTTTTAGCTTTATAAATATATAAATAAATAATACTTTTAACCTCTTAAATATTACCTTCTTATACTATAAAAATAAAGAACTTTAAAAAACCTTATTTAAAACTAAGCCTAAGATAATCTTCTTAAAAATAATACTATTAGTATTTAATAGAAATATCTTATTACTTAATAGTAATACCTTCTATTTATACTAGAAGTACTAAGGGTAAAAGTTCGCCCTTATTAATATATATATAACGCCTAAAGTACTTAAAAAGATATATATTAAATAATATATATATAGGATATATCTTATTTTAATATACTAACCTAAAGTATTATTCAACCTCTCTTATATAATAGAAGAGTAATAACCCTTAGGTAATAATATTATTATACTTAATAAATACTTTAAATAGTAAATTAAATATTTTAACTATAACTTTAATTTTATATTATTTAATTCTCCAAAGTATATCTTTATACTTATATTAATAACTTATTTACTAATAATACTAACCTTTTATCTTAATTAGAATTCATAATAATCCTAAATTAAAAGACTACTACTAGTAATAGCTAGTTTAATCTCTATAGTAACTTTATATATTATTCTTCTATAAAGAATAAAAAGATTATTAGGAGTATACTTACTTTAGGAATTTATATTATAATAACTAGTATAAACCTTACTTATATTATAACTATATTACTTAAAAAGATCCATTAGTACTAAAACCTCCCCTAGATCCTAATTATTATATATAATAACTTATACTCACTCTATAAATACTTTATAAAACTTAATACTACTAAAGAAAAATACTTTATAACTAATAATATAGTATTAAAATAGTAATATAAATACTATAAGTTCTATAAAATATAGTAGATTAATAGAGATAATAATATTACTAATACCTTCACAAAAAGTATACTAAACCATACCCTTAAGAGATTTATCAATTCAAACTATATAATTATTTAAATAGAAAGATAAATAACTTAAGTGGAATAAATAAATAGGTATTTAGATATTATTAAAGAAAAAGAGTATAGATTACTAAGAGTATTATTTTTCATATAAATAGATAGATATTAAGGTGTATAGTAATAAGAAGAACTACTAATATTAGTTATTTTATACTATAAAGTATATAGTAACTATACGTATTACTATATATATAATAATATGCTTTCTATATCTTACTAGTAATAAGTATAAGGCACCTAATGCTAGCTATAGTTAATTATATAGTAATTAGTAAGTAATTGCTATACTATAGATCTAGAGCTTTATATAACACCTTATATTATATTATATAATAATAATAATAATAATAATAATAAATAACTAGGATACCACTTTATACCCATACAGTAAGATCACATATAGTATATACTACCTTCTAGATAAACTAACAATGTTATAATTAAGATGAAGTAGAAACTTGAATAATAATCCTCTAGGATTACTACTAAAACTTTATTTATTAGTTATAATAAAAAAGGAAAGTAATTTAGGAATTAACTTACTAAATATAAGTCCGAAAGAATTACTATAGAATTATAAATTGAAACTGAAAGAAATTAGAATTTTTAATTTTCTTAACTAATATAATCTTTCTAGAGAATTCTATATAGAAAGTTCTAAAAAGAGTTATATAAATATAAAGTAATTTATTGAAATAGTAAAACTCTATATATATAACTCTAATTACTACTATTTAATACTTATTAAAAGTATACCTTAAGACTTCTAAAAAACAACTTATAATTAGTATATAATAGACCTTACTAATAAATAACAAGAAGTACTCTAGTATTACTAAGACAATTTAGATAACTAGATTACCTTTCTAAAAGTTAGATTTAAAAATCCTATTCAAATAGTAGAATAAGAACTTAAGAAAGTCTATTATACTATAGATAATATTTAAAGTAAACTAGATCTTAAAATATTTACTACTAAAGTTATAAGTCTTATAAAATAAGTATAATAATATAAATCTAAGATTCTTAGAGTAATTTATAATAAATTAGATTTTAATCTAATTATAAGAATCCTAAAACTTAGATTAAATATTAAAAGAGATAAATAAATTGAATTTATAATAGATTACTAAGATAGATAAATAAGAAATATAACTTCTAGAAAAAAGAAAGACTTAAAAAGAAAACTTATATAAAAATAGTATAATAAACCTTAAAATAGTATAAATTACATAAATTACTAAGTGTTACGAACCATACTATTAAGCCTATAGAGATAGGTAGGTAAAAGCTTATTCGTATTAGAAGCTATCTATAGAGTAGTACTATCTAATATATAGGTTTGTAAGTATGTTTTATATAAGAAGTATCTTATATAAGTAGGTTATATAACTTAGGATAGTAGCTTATAAATATGAAGTTATTATAATATACCCCCCTAGATATAACTATATCTAAATAAATACTAGTTAATATATAAAGTTAGTTGAAAATCCTAATCCTATATATATATAATTTTTAAAATATATAATAAATAAAATAAGGGAAATACTAGTTATTTCTAAAATACTATATTAAGTATAAATAGATATAGAGTTATATTTTTTATAACTATAGATAATACTAATTCAAGATATTACTTTAAATTAGAGTAAGTTATAAAGGTGTAATAAGTTAATAGTATTTTTTATAATACCTTTATTTTGATTTTCTTCTCTCCCCAGATTATTACTATTACTACTATATAAGCTTTTATTTAAGATTGTTTTATATATATATATATATATTTACTACTAATAGTATTTTATAGAAGAATAATTATAATAGTTTCCTTTTTAGAAATCACTTATGCTATCCTATATTAAGTAGTATTAAACGAATTAAATACTAGTGATAATAGCTAGGGTAGCTCCCCTATACTAAAGTTAGAAGAATAAACTGAACTTTCTATAAGTAATAATAGTTAGGGTAACTCTTTTACGCCTAAGCCTTAGGAGTAAGATAAAGAGCCTATAAATAATAATAACTAGGGTAGCTCTCCTATATCTAAACCTAGTAAGGAGTAGCAACCTTTTAGTAAATTTATTAGGTAATAGGTATCTAAGATACTATTAATTAATACTTTATTTTAAAAGAAGAATAACCTATAGGGGAAAGAAGTAATAATTTAACCTTTAAGAAAATTTAGAAAAAGTTTTTACTAGGGGAAAAAGGTAATAATTTTTCCCCTAATAAGTATTATTAATATTAATCTAATATATTAATAGTATTTAATTAGTCGCTTTATATACTAATAATAATATAGAAAGTATAAACTTAAAGAGAAATAAGATAGTAAACTAGGATTAGATAGTTTTTATAAATACTATATATAAGAATTATATTTATAATATACGTATTAGGAACTTATAAAGTAATTATTATTATGTGAAGTCGGTTTAATTAAGTAAATATTAATAATACGTTATAAGTAAGATCTTATATATATTTTTATCTAGCTAGTTAGTAATATTAAAACCTTAGTATTTCAAGCTTATTTAAAATAGTAGTCTTATTACTTTAGTATATCTAATAAATCTTATACTACTTATAATATAAACTAACTATTATCTAGGAGCTTAAATAAGTTAAGGTTATACTGTAGTTAGTATTTTTTAATAAGTCTAGTAGTAGAAAGTCTACTTCTTAAGAGATAGCTAGTAAGATAGTTATCTTAAAGCGAGCTCCTATTTTTATACCTATAAGTTAGGATAGAAGTTATTCTAAATTAATACTTATTAGGGGTACTTCTAGAACTAATACCTATATAACTACAGCTAGTCCTTCTACTTATAAGTTATAATTAGTTTTTAATAGTTTTATTATTAAGAATATTTTATAAGGTATTACTAATTTATATATAGATATTATATCTTTATATAAAACTATTTTCCTATATAAAAAATAAGGGAACTAGTATAGTACTTTTAGGTGTTTTTTTAAAATTTCTTATACTAGCTACTTTCTTAGGTAAAATTTATATCTTTTCGCAATTCGCATTTTATAAAGCAATTTTAGCTCTCCTAGCTTTAATACTACTAAGTTGTATTTTTTTATAATATATTTATAAGTATAATTAGAATTATAGATAGTAGGATAATTAGGATATATATTTATAAGTAAAAAAAGAAGATTAATAGAATAAAAAAGTTATAATTAGATCTTATAGGGGATATCTATTAGGTATTTAATATACTTATAGGTAGTTATTTATATAATTATTCTAAAAGGTAAATATCTTAAAAAAACTCTTTTTAAAGTTATACTTCTTAAAAATTAAAAAAAGCTTAGAAATATTTAAATTTAAATCTTAAGAGTATTTTTATTAATCTATTAGCTAGTATATTATTTATTAGTATATAGATAATATTAAATAAGCCTACTATATATTCCTAATAGAACTATATATTCTAAATATCTATATAGTAGAAGTATATAGAGATTCACTTACTAATATTAACTATAAAGCGAATTATTTAGTTATTATTATAGTAGATCTTCTAGATATTACCTAGCTCTAGGGTAATATTTCTAAAGAGTTACTTAAGTACTATAGTCTCTTTTATAATATATTTAAACATTAGGAGTTCTACTTTAGTAGTAAATATAGTAATAATAACTTAATAAGCAGACTTCTATTAGATTAGTCTTCTAAAGAAAGAGATTATATATCCCTAAGAAGACTTTTATATCTTATTATTATAAGTAAATAAAATATCTCTTATAATTAGTAAGACCTATTTACCCCCTAAACTACTATAATAAATTATAAAAGAGTAAGTAGAATATAAGTAATAAATTGTCTAGTTAATTACTAAGAAGTATTAATAAGAAAGATTTATAAAGTAATATAAGAACTAAGTATATATAAAGGAGATATTAAGGTAGATTATAATTAATATATAAAATACTAATCTAATTTTTTCTTAGAACTCTTTAATTTTAAAAGCTATAGTAATACTTAGATTTAAAATAAAAAGGATTATAAGAATAAAAATTAGAAGTAAAATCATATTAGCTAAACTATAGTATTTAATAACTTTTTCAATATATTAATTATAAATAAGGTTAATTATTTTTACCTATCGATCTTAAATAATTTATATCTTAAAAAATTACTCTACTAGCTTTTAGTCTTTTATTTTATAAGTATCTTTTAATTATAAAATAAGCTAAGTAGTATATACTACTACTAAGTAGTAGTAAAGAATAAGGATATTATTAATATAAAATATAATAAGTATATATTTATCTAAAGTCTAGAAGAAGTATAAATCTTCACTTATAGGATAGAGTCTTAGGCGAATAAGTATTAATAAGAACTCTTTATATTATAAGAATAGTATATTATATAAACTGTAGAATATATAAATAAGCTTAATATAACTTCCGGATTACTAAAAACTTTCTAGGAGCTAGTATTATATAGGAATTCTTTTAAGATTAAGGTAAGTATTAAGGAAAATATTAATAACGTCTAGTTAGAATATCTCTAAATCGAAATATACTATAATTACTATTACTATATAGAAGGTTTATATAGTTAATATTATAATATATATCTATCTAAGAAGATCTAATTACTATAAATTACAATATATATAAAACTTCGTTTTATAGCGGTTAAAAAATCTATCTTTATCTTTCTTATATAAGAAAACTTACTTAAGGGGAATTAGCTTCCTTTTAGATCTATCCTATAGGATAACTTTCTAAATCTCTTTTTTTTAGAATATACTTATTTCTATTTATACTACTTATAAGAAGAAATCCTAAAGTTATTCTAAGAAGTAAAAAATTTCTTTCTATATAATTAGTAATTTTAGGAGTTAGTCTATATATATATATAGTAGAATATTAATAGGATAAAGTAATTAATTAGCTAAAAAGAAGTAAAATAGTTATTTAAAAGTAGTAGTATCTTTTAGAAGTTATTTAGAATATAGGGTTTCTATTAATAGAATTAGATTAAGTTTCCTAATTTCCTATTTTATTAAGCCCACTTAGTTATAGATATTATTCATAGAGGAAGTTTTTATATAAAAATACTTCATCTAAGAAGTCTTGATTAAAATAATAAGGTAGAGTATAAGATAGTTATATAACTTATCTTAAGTAAAATATAACTAATTAGATAAATATAGGCTAGGAGGAACCTTACGTATTTAGGTAGTAGCTATAAATATAAAGTATATAAAATACTAGTTAAGATTACTATTTTAAGATAAATCTAGTTTAAAACCTCAGATTTTATAGCTACTTCGTATTAATTAGCTACTTTTTATAGTTTTTATATACTAAGGCTTAATTATTAAAATAAATTTACTTTTTATTATATATAGTCCTATATCCTAAGTATAAGTAATATATATAATATCTTCATTTGTCACTAAGATAGATAGTTCTATTAGTTTATCTATTTAGATATAAATAATATTATTAATTCTCTTACTAAGTAGAAGTCTTTTAAGATTAATATTTCTAAGCGAATTATTTAGCTTAGGGGTTAACTCTAGTATTATTAATTATTCTTTTTATCTTAGAAGAAGTCTACTAAAAGTAATTTTAATATCTTAAAACTCCTTCTCAACTTCTATAATAATACTTAGGGTAGTTAATATTTTATAAGATAGGATATAAGTAGTGCTAACTGAATTAAGGATCCTAAGTATCTAGAATATATTATTTATAATATTAGAATCTTCTTCAATTTCTTTAACTATTACTTAAATAAGGTTTTTTAGAATAGCCTATTTAATATCTTTTTTTATATAGAATTTGGATTTATTGAATTTAATATTTCGTATTATAATTATTTAGTTAAGTAAAGGGATCTAGATCTAGTAGAAATTATACGTATTAAGTATATATCTAACTAGGTATTTAATATGACTTCTTAGTTCTACTTTAAATTATTATCTATAGAATTCTTATTCTTACTCTTTCTTAAACAGGTATACTTAGTATCTATATATGTAAAAATGTTTTTAGTTAGGGTATAGATTTTTTACTAGAGAAATAATGTCTCTTTAGACATTCTACTTTATATATTACTAGAATTATTCTTCCTTAACCTCAATAGGTAATTTCTAATTAGAATTCGCTTATAGGTTAATATTATAAATAAAAGTAGTAGACTTAACTACTTCTAGCTAGAGATAAGATAGGAGGTTTATACTAGTAAGTATCTTAATAGACCTAATAATGATTTCTTACCTAGTATATTCCTAATTACTTATTAGTTCTTTTATATATAAAGGAGAAAACTTAAGTTTAATTCTTTCTTTATTAGTAAATATCTAGTATTTTATTTATCTATTAATTATAATAACTATTCTCTTAATATTTTATTAGATTTTATAGATAGGAAGGTCCTTCTAATATAATATTTATTATTTAAAATAATATAGTATATTAAAGACTTGTTTTAGAGTTTTATTTAGAAAGATAAAAATAAAGAAATAATTTATATATTTATCTTTAATTATTATTACTTAATATGATATATTATATATAAGAAGGTAGTTAAAGAAATCCTAAGTAATATAATAATAAGGTTGCTAGGTATAATATTCAGACCTTTATTAGGAAATCACTTATTAAGTATAAGTTGTTGCATAGTACTTATACTCTAAGTAAGTTATTAGTTTAATCTTTACTTCCTAAGTATAAGTAATAATTTTAGTAAGAGTGTTAAATCCTAAATGACCTAACTATAAATACTAAAAGTATACTAAGTCTTCTTATTTATATAAGAGTTCTCTTAAGAGATAAAAGTTTATTTGAAATATATAAGAATTAATAATATATATAGTACTAAATAGGATTGTATTAGAGTAGGTATAAACAAGAGTATATTTAAAAAAAACTAGGTTTACTTTATAAAGAAGGTTATATATAATAATATTATTTTTCTCCTTTCCGAAATAAAGTATATAGTTAAAACTAGAGTACTAGATATCTTTCTTTTAGAATAGTACTTCTAAAATAATATTTATATAAAAGTTCTTAATATAATAGATATCTTTTAGAACTAAGTCTATCTTTATTTTATTTAGGCTATTTAGAATAACTTTTAGTATATAGCGTTTCTTCCTAAGGATAGGGAAAGATATAGTATTATTTTTAACCTAAGTACTTACTATTAAAACTTCATAAAAACTAAGCTCTAGAAGGTTTTTTTAATTAATAAGGTAGGTAATACTATAGTTATCTATAACTATACTATTACTAAATAGGTAATATAAAGAGATAGGAATAGTAAATATACTAAATAATTTAGGGTTTGTGTAATAAGGCTTTTCTAGAAGGGAGGGGTTAATAGTAATAGTTATTATATTAGAGGGGTATTATAAAACAGGTTAAGATTAACCACCTTATCTATAGCTTCTACTACGTTTACCTCTCTTCCTTCTTCACTACTCCTTACATAAAACCTTTAGCTAACTAACTTAAGCTAAATTTACATAGAAATTACTAAAATAATTTTTATTTAAATAGTTTTAAATGAGAGTCTTCTTAGTATCTGAGATATATTTACTATACTAATTAGAACTACTTTTTAGGACGATCTTAAGGCACCTATAACTAAAGGGGGACTAGAAGTAGCCTAATATATTATAAAAGTATACCTTAGACAACTTCGTCTAACTTATTCTTTATAAAATAAGTATAGAGTTTTCAGCTAGTTACTTTATAAAGATTATATAGACTTCTTATTTACTATAAAACTCTCTTAAGAAACTCTTATAATAAATAATATTAGAAAGAATATTTTTATATTCCTAGAGGGAATAAATATTAATATCTATATATTTATCTATAGTAATCTAATTAAGCTAAATATTTATTTAATTTGGAGCGAAATAAGTTCTTATAGTAATTAAGAAATCCTCTATTACTAGAATACTAGTAATCTTAGGGATATTATACTAAGTAGTATAAAAATAGGTATTATTCTAATTATTATATTAAGTAGATATATTATTCGAAGTTTTTACTTAAGTAAAAGCTAGGTTATATTCTTTTCTAATTATTATTAAGATACTAGATTCTAATAAGGCGAAATAGTATTTAAGGTTAATAATAAGGCTATAGAGAGAAGTATTATTTATAAGGAATTATTTAAAATAGGCTATTTAGAATAAGTTAATATTAATAGTTATATTAACTTAATACTTTATAGCTTTAAAACTCTTTTTAATTTTTTACTTTTAGAAGTTCTAGCTATAGAAAAGTATAAATATATTTTATATTTATCCTAAATCTTAGGAGTACTAATTATTACTTTAAAAATAGGAGTATTTTAAGATAAAGTTACCTGAGAAATTAAATATAAAAAATTATCCTAAATAAATTCATCCTAGGATTATAATACAGTTTAAGCTACTTAGATAGATTAGTTTTAAGTATTTTTATTTTAAATATACTCCTCAAAAGAGTATAATCTTTCTTAAGAGTTAAATTTTAGAAGATAAGATTTATTAAGATTAATATATTTCTAAATACTTTTTACTTTAATAAAGTATTTAAAGATGTTATACTACTAGGGCTAGTTATAATAACTATTAAAACAGATTAAAATATTAAAACCTAATAATAAGACTATTTAGAATAATATAATAAATATAATTAGTTAATTAACTAGAAAGTAAAAAAGGATAGGAAGAAAATTTAAAAATAATATAAACCTAATAGCTATAGTTCAATCAATAGATCTTAGAGGGTATTCAGAACTAGGCTTAGAATTATTATAAACCATACTATTAGGCCTATAGAGATAGGTAGGTAAAAGCTTATTCATATTAGAAGCTATCTATAGAGTAGTACTATCTAATATATAGGTTTATAAGTATATCTTATATAAGAAGTATCTTATATAAGTAGGTTATATGACCCGGGATAGTAGCCTATAAGTATAAAGCTATCACGATACTAAGTAAATTAACTATATAAAATAGAAACTAAATTATTAATATTATATCTATTTAAACTAAACTAGTTTAACTAACTAAAATATACTATTAAGGAGGTAACTTACTTTATTAATTAATCTAAAAGAAAACTATTAATCTATTAATTAATATAGAATTCCTTTTTATTAGAAAAGAATAGAATAAATTTATAAAAAGATAGAGTAAATCTAAAAAGATAAGTTAAAATATTAAACTAGGAAATATTATCTATAATTAATACTTTAAACTAAATCTTATTAATAAGAATGAATTATAGAACTTTATAGATATCTAAATCTCTAATCCTGATAATTAGATTGATTATAAAATAAGGAACGATATAAAAGAGAATTCCTAAGAATAATATAATATATATATTACTAATAATAATTATAAAGCTATGGATTCAATAGAAAATACCTTAAAGTTAAGTTAAATAGAAGATATTAATATGATTTCTAATAATTATATTCTAAGTAACTATTAGGAACTATTAGAATACTAAGATAACTTCTTTATTTCCTTAAGATATCCTATTTATAATAAATTTATAGGTAAGAAGTATAAGGAAAAAGAGTAATATTACTAAGATTACTAAGAGAAGATTAAGCTTTTTTAAGAAAATAACTCTTTAGAATTAAAATCCTTTTTAATAATTATACTATTAATTATTCTATATAGAAGTACCTATACTTACATTAAAATATAAAATATACTAAATGATACTATCTTTAATATATATATATTAATACTAAAGCTCTAAAATAGTTTATTTAAAAAGATATCTTAAATTAAATATCCAACTATAAATTAAATTTAGATTTAACTATATAATTATTAAGAATAAGAACCTCATAAACTATAAACTAGGCTATATTCTCTTTATTCTAGTAAGGAATAACTAATAATTTACTTAAAGTTATAAAGTTTAACCTTAGAGCTTAAGTAGTAAATAAGTTTAATATTAGAATCCTATTACACTAAGAATTTAATATCCTTAATAGAATTAATATTCTTAGTACTAAGGGAATTATTAGGATTGAATTATATTAAAAGCTTAAAATCCTAGTATAAGTATATAGTAAAAGAAAACTAAATATTTATCTAGTAAAACTAGCTAGGAGTTTAGTAAGTCTTCTAAAGAATTTAGTATATATTCTAATTAGTATTTTATCAAGTTTAAAACTAATATACTTATATTTCAACCTATTCATAATAGTATAATCTATATAGTAATAGGTTAGTAGCTATTAGTAGTTATATATAACCATTTATGATAAAACTAGAAAATCATAAAAGATTAGAAACTCAGATATATTTCTACTAATAGCTATGAGGAAACAATAATATATAACTTTAAATAAGATAAAACTTTACTTTTTGACTATTTTGATACTAAAGACCCTCGCTTAACTATTATAAATAAATTATATTAAAACTAAAAGCTAGGTTTAAAATTTAATTCTAATAAAAATGTAGTTTTTATATTATAAGAAGTAATTATTTATAATTATTTAAAGAAGTTTATCTAGACGATTTCTAAAACTATTACTAAATACTTAATTTTTTAGAAATTAGAAAGATAAATTAAAATAGAAGGATATAAGACAATTACTATACTTCTAGTAGATAACTATTATAAAAAGAAGATAGTATAATATTTAGATCTAGTTAGCCTAGGAAATTAAAGGTTTCTAAATAATAAATTTAATAGAATATATAAAAAGATAATTTAAATAAGTTGACTCCTATATAGTATTTAGAATACTAATCTTTATAGTTTAGAAAATAATAAATAGGAAGAAAAAAAGGCGAATAGTTGTGGATTTAAGAATACTAAATAAGGCTATAAATCTAAATATATATCTTATATTACTATAGTTTAAAGGTATATAAAAACTCTATGGAAAGAAGTTTATTATTATAGTTAATACTAGATAATACTTCTATTAAATACCAATTATTAAAAACTACTAAGAATAATTAATAACTATTAACTACTAAAGATAAGAAAAACCTATAGTAATACTAATAGGATTTAGAAACTTACTAACTTACGCTTAAAGATTTATAAATAGAATCTTTAGATTATACTAGGATTTTACCTAGGTATTTAGTAATAATATTATAATTACCTTAGAAATTACTAATAAATACTACTAATAATTAGATATTATTTTAAACTTATTTAATTATTAAAACCTAAGACTTTTAGGAGATAAATATTTTATTAGATTCCTTTTAGTTAAACTATTCTGATTTAAAATAGATAACTTTAGACTTTCTAATATAAAAGATAAAATATAAAGATTTAAGAATATTAAATTCTTGAAAACGTTAGTATCCCTAGAGAAATAAATAGATATAATACGATATTTATAATATCTTATTCTAAAATATACTTCTAGAATTAAACTTCTTTAGGATAGGAAAATAAAGCTATTAACTTAAAGATATATATAAGAAGTTACTACTAGCTAAAAATATAAATACTACTGCTTGAAAATAATATTTAAACTAATTTAAGAAGAAAAAGATAGCTTTGAAGATATTAAAACTATACTTACTACTAAAACTACTTTGATTTATTATAATCTAAATAAAACACTATTTATTTAAATTAATACTTCTTAAGAATATAGATGTAGTACTGTGTTTCTATATAAAAAGTAAAGGAAATAATTAGAAACTTAGAAAATAAATACTATATATTTCAGTTAAATTATTTATTTATATTAGCTAGGTACTAATAAGTAGTAAAATATAATACTAGCTAATAGAACTAGAGGTTATATATCTAACTAAGATTATTTAGAAAACTAGGATATTAATTCAATTAGCTAGGAAAACACTATTAAATATACTAATAGACTATACTTTAATAATAAGTATTATAGTCTAAATAACTCTTTTTACTATAGGCTAAAGAAAAACTAATCTATACTTTATTTTAGCAGCTAAATATGTTTTATAATTTCAACTTAAATACTACTATATTCCTAGAAATACTAATATTGTCCTAAATATACTCTTTAGAATATAAACTAGTTAAAACCTAATACTAGGAGATAGAGGACTAGAAAAAATATAGAATAATTAAGTAGTTTATATTATAATATAAATTAGATTAGATAAAATAATAAAGTAAAACCTTAAGGATTTATATATTATTAATATAGAATTTAGTAAGATTTATGAATAATTATAATAGCTTAAAAACCCTAATAGATTACCTTTTGAAATTTCTAATAGACTTCTCTACTTTATCAAATACTTAAGATAATAAAGACTTTATATTTTTAATTTAATAGCTATATACTTTATTAAGGCTTTATATCAATCTAACTAGAATTAATAAATTTAAAATATATAGTATAATAAATTATTAATATATATAAATCTATACCTAGTTAAAAGAATTATAGAATTTATTAAATACTACTTTATAAATAATCTACTATTAAAATTAAAAATAAAACCCTTAGGATAATTCTAATTAATCCTATATCTACTAATATATTTCTATATTATTATTATAGACTTTATTATTAGATTACTAGAAATACCTTTAGATCTTT
>AMCV02000003.1:2919463-2948994 GCA_000350065.2 Colletotrichum orbiculare MAFF 240422
ACTATTATTATTATTATTATTACTATTATTATTATTATTATTACTATTATTATTATTATTATTATTATTATTATTAGTAGCAGTATTATTATAGAATAAAGAGAGTGCTAGTCTATAGTCTATTGCTCTCTTTTATCTATAAGACTGGTATTATGAAAGTATGCTAGTAGTATTATTACTAGTTAGTATGAGTCAACATCATAAGTACTACTATAGTAAGTTTAATACTTCGAAGCTACTACTATAGAGACTATTATATAGCCTATACTAGTAAATTCATATATCTAATTATTACTCTATTACTTTATATTACCTATATATTTCTAGGTTAAAGCTAAGTCTAAACCAAACACTATACTACTAAGTCTTTTTTACTATATTTATTTATAGAAATACATATAGGCTATAGTATATTACTAGGCTTTTTCTATTATAGAGATTTCATACTAGGCGTTGTATAAGGCTACCCACAAGGTAGGGGGTTAAACACATAACACACCAAAATATAGCTATAGTAGCTTACATATTATAACTATAGTTAGAATTCTAGTAGTATAGCTGGAACTCTAGTAGTATAGTTAGAACTCTAAAATAAACCTTCTATATAAGAACCTTTATATTTCTATAAATAATATTTATAAATAGTTAATTATACTATTAATCAAATTACTATTTCTGCTTCTATTTAACTATTATTATTATGAGTATTTTAAATAAGTCTTTCTATTGAGAAAACTACCTTTATTATAATATATTTCTCCTGACTTTACGGTTATCTATAGTAAAAACCTAACTGTTAATTTACCTACTTATCTATCTATTCTTTTTTCCCCAAATATTATTATTATTTTCTGTATTTAATTTTGATATTTCATTATCTTTAGTTATTTGAATATTCGAATTCCCTTCTAGAATTATTCTAGTTATTTCTTGAACCTTAGCAGTAGGATCTGTTAAAGAGTTATTATTATTATTATTGTTACTATTTTAACCTATATTAGAAATAGAATTTTCTAGATTTAACATAAGATTATTATCAGGCTAACTAGACTTATAATTATTAGAATTCCTTTCTAAATAAATAGATAAAGGTAACTCTTTTTCTAAAGTATAAAAAGTATTCTCTAGGATCTTTCTATTTCTAGACTATATAGCTTTCCTTTTATTAAAATTCTAAATTTTATAAGCATTATTTTCATAAGCTATAATAGCTAGTAGTTCTTAAGTAAATAAGACAAATATATAGAGGTTTATTTTTTTATAGGGTATTAGAAGTAGTTCAAGCTATATACGCTATAGTTATAGTACTTTATACGCTATAGCTATAGTGGCTAATATATTATGGCTGCGCTGTAATATATACTACGCTTAAGCCTATATACTATACTTATCGCTATAGCTATAGTAGCTTTTTCGCTATATTAAGGTATGTACGCTATATAACGCCTCATGCGTTATAGCTATAGTAGCTTATACGTTATAGCTATAGCCGGAACTCTAATAGTATAGCTAGAACTCTAGTAGTATAGCTAGAATTCTAAAATAAATCTTTTATATAAGAATTTTTATATAGTTATAGTGCGTTATGCGTTGTGGTTATGGTAGCCTATACGCTACGCTAAGGTATATACGCTATAGTTATAACGCCTTATGTACTATAGCTATAGTAGCTTATATATTATAAGTATATTAAGAACTCTAAATATATAGCTAGAACTCTAGTAATATAGTAAGAACTCTAAAATATAGCCTCTATATAAGAACTTTTATTTCTCTATAAATAATGGTTAGAATTAGTTAATTATACTCAAATTACTATTTCTCCCTCCATTTAATTACTATTTTTATAAATACTTTGAATTAGTCTTTATATCAAGAAAACTACTCTTATCATATTATATTTCTCCTGATTTTACGGTTATCTAGAGTAATAACTTAACTATCGATTTACCTACTTATCTATTTATTCTAATAGATTATAAGCCTAGCTTTTTTAAACCTGAAGACTCTTTACTTTATTTCTTTAAAAAATAACTTTATTCATTTATTCCTAAAAATCGAATAGTATAATAAAATCTATGAAGATCTCTACTTTTTTACTACTCTTATAGAAATTAAATACCTTACTAGGCTTATAACCTGTTACGTGCTTTAGCGTAGCGTATAGATAGATTATTATAGCTATAGCGTATAACACATTATAACTATAGCATATAGGCTAAAGCGTAGTATATATTACAGCGCAGCAATAGCGTATGAGCTACTGTAGCTATAGCCTATAAGGCGCTGTAACTATAGCGCATGTGGCTTAAACTACTTCTAGTACCTTATAAAAGAATAAACCTCTATATATTTATTTTATTTACTTAAGAACTACTAGGAGTAAAAAGGTAAAATAAGTGTGTATTTATAAAGCGATCTTAATACGATTTATTTGTTAACTTACAACTTTAGATAAAGCTAGGAAATATTACAAAAACTATAAACAAAGCGCCTTTTCTACTATTTCAGACTGTCCTAGTTTAAATACTTATATAAAATTATATAGAATTAGTAAGGAAGGTAATTAAGCTTCTTATATTTTATTAGTAAGTAAAGTAGAAGACCCTACCTCTTTTACTTAAGTATTTAAATCCCCTGAATATAGAAACTGAATTCTAACTATAATAAAACAAATAGAATCAATAAAATCTAGAAAAAGTTACAAAGTAGTATTTCTATTTATTAATAATATTAAAGATATTAATATTCTAAGCAGTAGATAAGTTTATTAATTGAGAGTAAATAATGTAATGAAAAAAAACTATATATAAGGCTAGATAGTCAGCTTAAGGCTATGATTAATATTTAGGTATTAATTATTAAGAACCTTTTAGTATTACTTATAGGTTTAAAAGTTGGGGATATATAAGGATTCTTTCTATTCATTCAGGATAGACTCTAATATAATATACTATTAGTATAGTATTTATTTATACTAATATTAATGAATTCATATATATTTACTTACTAACTAGAATTTATTGTAATATAAAGAAGGGTTCTTCAGAATTTAATCTAAATGTAAATATAAATACTCATAAAAAGAATAAAAACTATACTTTTATATATTTGTTAAATAAAGTATTATATAGTCTGGAATAGAGTCTTCGATTTTAATATTATCATATGAAGAATATTCTTTATTTGATAGGATTTATTATTTCTCTCTATAATAAGGTAATTTCTATTTTCAATATAAAGACCCTATATAGCTATTCAACTTATTATATAAATCATGAGTTACTAGCTACTAATAATCAAAAAATAGCTAATTATATATATAATTCTTTAAAATAGAGAAAAAGAATTCAGAACTTAGGAGAACTGTCTATCTTTCTCAGTTATAATTTATCTATAAACTAAGAAGACAAAATAGTCACTCTTAATTAAAATAACTATATTAAGAGGATCCTTCAAAAGTATAAAAGAGAGATCATTCATAAATTTAAAACTCCTATAGATAATAATCTTAAATAACTTAAAGTAAGAAACAAACTTTAAAATCTAATATTTTGAAGTTTTAGTAATAAATACGAGCTCTGTTATATTTAGCTTTGAAAATTAACCCTAATTTTACTTTTATAGTAATAGCTTACTTTCTACGTATTTATAATTTAGTTTAAGACTAGCTTAAAAACTTTGTTTTAGTTTTTAATTATATATAGAATTATTTAAATAATGATAAAGAATACAGATTTATTTACAACTATAAAGATATACTCTTTATTAAGAATATTATAAGATATATTGATTCAAATTACGTAAGAGATCTTAATAATAGGAAATCTATTTCTTCTTATATTTTCTTTCTGGTAAGAGATAATAATATTATAAGTTGTTTTACTATAAACTGAAAAATAATAGTTTTATCTATTTATAAAGTCAAATATACAGTTTTATTAAATACTTATAAAGAAGCAACTTATTTATATTATAATGATAATTATATAAGTCTGAAGTTAGGACTATTGAAAATTAAAAGACTAGAGACCTTTCTAGATAATTTAATAGTAAGGAAGCTTACTGAAGATCCTGAGTTTTATAAGAAAGTAAAATATATAGATATAAGATATTATTTTGCAAGAGATTTTATTAGGGATAAAAATATCCTTATATGTTATATAAGTATAGAAGATAATATAGCTGATATTGTAACTAAGCTTCTAGGCTTAGTGAAATTTGAGTGGATTTTATTTCAATTTGAAGAAGAAATATCTTAAAGGTTTTTCCATGTTTATTTTTTATAGGTTTTAGGTTTTTCAACTTTATATAATCTTTCTATTTTTACTTTTTATTAGGTTTTATGAGTTTCTATAGAAATAAGTAATTTGTTAGCGAAATATGCTTTATAGGGGAATGTTAGACTAATTCTAATATATGAAAAACCTCTACTTCTATTATTCTAATACAAGTAATAGGAAGATCTACAATGTCTTTTTTTGAGTAAATTGTACATAAATTGCTTTATAAATATATATTTATTTTACTTCTTTATTCTTAGTAGTTCTTAAGTAAATAAGGTAAATAAATAGAGGTTGACTTTTTTATGAAGTATTAGAAGCAGTTTAAGCTATATATACTGTAGTTAAAATACTTTATATGTTATGGCTAAAGTGGTTAATATGGTATAGTTATACTATAGTATATATTCTACTTCAACTTATATATTATAGTTATAATATATTATGTATTATAGCTATAGTAGCCTATATATTATATTAGAGTATATAGATGATCTTTATAGCGCCTTATATATTATAGTTATAATAGCTTATATACTATAGCTATAGCTAGAAGTCTAGTAATATAGCTAGAACTCTAGTAATATTACTAGAACTCTGAAATAAACCTTCTATATAAAAACCTTAATATCTCTATAAATAATAGTTAGAAATAGTTAATTATAGTATTAATCGAATTACTATTTCTCCTTCTATTAAACTATTATTATTACGAATATTTAGAATAAGTCCTCATATTAAGAAAACGACTTTTATTATATTATATTTCTCTTGATTTCACAGTTATCTATAGTAATAACTTAACTGTCGATCAACCTATTTATCTATCCATTCTAATACTTTCTCATTTTAATAGAATTAGTTATAGATATTATTAAATATAATATTGAGATAGTTTCTATTTATTAGGTAGAATAGGGAAAGGGTATTATATAGTATTATATAAAATATCATAATCTTAAGAAGTATAGGTATATTAACCACTCTAAGTATAGTAATTAGAGAAGTATTACCAAAGTATATTATTACTAATTTGATTCATAGAAACATAGAAGTTATAGAAGAGTTAACCCTTTATTTAAACATAGTAAACTAGGAATATTAAATAGTTAAGAAGTTAGTAGTACTTAAGTTAAGTAAGATATTTTGAAAAATAGTTCTTAAGTAATAATCCTTAAGGGTAAATATATGTATAGGAGCTATAGTATTTTTCTTAGGAATTTTACAATTAGAAGTATTATTTTAAATAAAAATATAAAACACTACTTAGTCTTAGAGGATTGTTATAATTCTATTGCTATTAAAAGTAATAAGGTTTTTACTAAAGAATAATATGAAAGAATTTTTAGGGGGATAGTAGTTTTATCTTCAAGGTTATATTATATTTAGTATCATATAATAGTATTATTCGACTTATTATTTTAAGAAGAATTCTTAAGTTTATTATCTAAGCTATTAATATTTCTATACAATGTAAGAAAGGTTTGGTATATTGTTAAAAGGTATGCTTTTAGGTTAGTATTTAACTTATATTAGTTAAGTAAAATATATTTCTCCTAAAGAATATACTTTGTAGATTAGTAATTTTATTTTATTATATATAAAGTATTTCTTATTTGAATAGCTATTCATAGGAGTAGGAAAAGAGTAAGTTCTATTTAGTATAGATAAATATAAATACTATAAGGTATTATAAATAGGATATTAATTCTTTTGTAGTATAGTATTTTAGAGGTACTTTTGAGGGGAGTTATATATATAGTTAACTTGAACTCAATTATTGATCTATTTCTAATTATTATTCCTACTATTCTCAATATATTATAATAGCTATAGCGTATTAGCTACTATAGCCACAGCGCATAAGGCGCTATACCTACAGCGCATGTGGCTTGAACTACTTCTACTACCCTGTAAAAGAATGAACCTCTATGCATTTACCTCATTTACTTAAGAACCACTAGGGGTAAAAAGGTAAAATGAGTATGCATTTATAGAGCGATTCTTAAACGATCTATTTAAATTAATATATAGTAGAACTTCTTATTACTTCTATTAGAACAATAGAAATAGAAGTTCTTTATATATTAGAATAAATCTAGCAAATTCTTATAACTCTTCATATATATATCGACTTTATTAAGATTAATAATAATTATATGAATTATAATTACCTTTACAATCATCTAAAGAAGCTTGTTTTATATAAAAGTAAATTTACTACTTTCTATAGTCTTCTTAGAATAGTTATAGTTATGCTAGTTTTAATATGTTATCAAAACATAAAGCTATTACTAGAATTCAAAATAGAATTAAAGACTAACGCTGAATCTAGCACTTAAAAGGAGGATTTTAAAGATGATGATAAATACTTTGAATATATCCTAGAAATAGACTATTAGATATTAATTTACTAGAAAAAGATATATATATAAAAGCCTACTTACTATAGAGATTGTTATTAGTTAATAGTGGTGAAGGCTAAGGATGGTGCTATTATAATAATTCAATAATAAATATGTCATATTATAATATCTAAAAACTTAAAGTATAGGTTTTAGCTAGAAGCTTAATATCTTTTGTATCAAGCAAGACACTTATAATTAAATTATATAGAAAGATATTTATTTCTCATTCTTATAATTTCCTCTTTTTTCATAAGTTTCCAGATAAATTACTAGATCTTCTAGCAATCTATTGCTTTATTAAAATACCTAGAGTTTCGTTATTGTTATTGTTTCTTTTGATAAGGAGTTTCTAGATAATTCTTAAATCTTTAAAAATATTGTCTTTTTAGATAATATATTAATATCTATATCCTTAGAAATAAAATCTTCAGATTTAAGACTTTCTTTGACTTCTAATAATTTATTTTTTATTTCGTCGCTTTTTTAGTTTTAATTGAAGCAATATTGATAGATCCTAAATTCTTCTTTTTAGATTTTCTCTTATTTGTATTATTATCTTTAGTTAGAATATTCTTCTACTAGTTTAAAGCCTTTTCTAAAAGAAAATAAGTATAATCTTTTTTAGTATAATCTTTTCCTTATAATCTTTAAAAGGAATTCCCTTTTATTGTTTATATTTCTTTTTAGTACTTTTGAAATTCTTCTTTTTCTAGGTATTCTTAATATAATTAATTGACTTCCCATTTCTTCTTTTAGATTTATCTAATAAATTAGAAAATAAAGAGTTTAAAATATAATTTGCTTTATTAGATTAAACGTTTTAAGTTATAAAGGTAATAAAGCCTCTATAATTAGAATTAGAAGTATTTCAACTATATATTATAACTACTTATTTAAATAATTCTAATTTATTATAAAATAGATTATTAGCCAATTGCTTCATTCTACTTAGAAACCCTTCTATATTAGTAAAGTTATCTAAAGAAATATGAAGGAATTCTTCATGAATTAAGAGTCTAATAGTAAATCCTAAGGGCTTATAGAGGTCTTATAAATATTAGAAGATTTAAAAGACATCTATATTATTTTTAATAATTTGAAGAAAGTTATCTCTATAATAGAGTTACATATAGTTTAAAGCTTTTTTATTTTTATCCTTTTTTTCAGAAGTAATAAGTTTAGTAATTTCTATATAATTATCTTTACTAATAAGTAAAACTTCAATATAAATAGACTAAATTTTATAATTACTACTGTTTACTAACTTAGAAATAGTAATCTTTCTGAATTACTTAATTTATTCAAATAAAAGAGATTATTCAAATAAATGTTTAGAAAGAGTTATTTCTAAGAAAGGATAAAGGCTTTATAATATATAGTAAAGAAAAGTATTCTAATTTCCAAAAGGGATGAAGATTAAAGATTGGAAAAATTGTTTCTCTTTTAAATAAAGATATACCTTAAAGAATAAACTTGAAAATTAGAAAATCCAATCTTAGTATCTTCTTTTTCCTTTGAAAAAAGCTTAACTTTTCTTTTTTATAAGATTTATTAAAAGTTAAAATAGAATTTAAGATAAAAAGAGTTGACTTGCTATATATATTATTCTTTTGATTATTAAAGTAATTGAAAACTAAAAAAGAAATAAACTTGAAAGTAGTTTGAAAAAGTAGTTAATTGAGAGTAAATCTCAAATATCTAAAGGATTCAAAGGAGTTGGAGTAGGTAGAAGAATGAGATTTTTAAATATCAAAATAGTTTATTAAATAAGGTTGTTTCTATATAAAAGTAAAGTAATCCTTATAAGGCATTTAGTTTCTATAAAAATAGTAAACAAATAGAGATCGTTATGGATTTAATTATAATATTTAAGTTTTATAAATAAATAAGAAGGGTAATTCTTTAAAGAATGAAGGGTAGAATCTTTAGATTAAGAGGAATTGGATTTATAATTTATTAGAATAAATAGAAAGATAAGTAGATTGATGATTAAGTTATTATTATAGATAACTATATAATTAGGAGACATATAGTATAATAAAAATAGGTTTCCTAATATAAAGACTTATTGAAAGTATCTATAATAATAATAGTCAAATAGAGAGAGAAATAATAATTTAGTTAATAGTATAACATTCTATTTCCTATTATTACTTATAGAAATAGTAAGGTTTTTCTATAGAAAGTTTATTTTAGAATTCTAATTATACTACTGGGATTCTAACTATAATTGTAATATATAAGTCATTATACCTATAGTATATAAAGTATTATAATTATAATATATATATTTTAATATCATATATAAATTATTATAACTATAGTATTATGAGAATGGGTGCAGTATAGAGTCTACTAGGCGGCTATATTAAATTATATAAAGCCTAACCACTCTATTTATATATATATAAGTTTTTTATTCTAATTTGAATAGACTATACCTTTTAATAACCTATATTTAGACTATATACTATATTATTTATTTATTATAATCATAAGCCTAAGAATATTTCATTACTTTCTAAACTATTTTTAATTAATAAATATAGAGAAAATCTTCTTAATTTCTTATATTAAGTCTCTAATAACCTATTGAGAAATAGCCTATTTGACTACTAACAGTCTTAATATAATAATTAAGCTATTTAATAGCTCTAATTCTAACTATTAGTATATTATACTATAATTCTATATAACTAGCTGAGATATCTAGAGATACTTTAATCTAGATATTAAATTAACTCTTAATATCTTAAAACTACTTTATCTATTTAACTTGAACAAATAGCTTATCCAAGGAAATACTATTTATTAAATGCCTAAAAGTATTAAACCTTCAAATCTAAATTATTTTGAACTATTATATAGTAAATGTTAAACTTTAAATGGTCCAAATATCTAACTATAGAAAAAGAAAGAAATATTATAATATCACTTAAATATAGATTAATATAACTATTAATAATACTCTTTTAATACTTACTAAAATAAAATTACTATATAATAAGAGTATCTCCTTTTGAACTCTTTTAAGAATTTTAAAATATGAGTATACTTAAAATAATTGAGTTCTATAGTAAGAAGTTAAAATAGAATATAGGAGCATTTTAAATAAAACTAATTTAAATACTCAATACTTCTACTTTAATATAATACAATAAGTAATATACTATCTATTTGTGAACAATTATATATTAAACTCCTCGAATCTCAAAAGCTCTTATTATTGAAAAAGAACTTTAAGTATTTAGCCAATATATTTCGCCTAATTAGACTATAACTTAATTCTAAAATACTATTAATAGAGAGACTCTAAATTTAGAAATTAATAGTCTAATTAAATATAGAAAAAGTCTTTTCAGTTTTATTTTATATTGATAAAATGTTAATAAAAAGCTATAGTAGAATACTACTAATTTCATTTATTTTAATAAGAAAGTTAGATAAAATATCTCAGCTTAAATTACAATACCTATATAATTTCAGAAGCTACGTATACTTTCTAGAAAACCATAGATATATTAGATATATTATTATAAACTTATATATTAAATCCCTATATATTTAGATAATAGTTACTACTTAAAATAGTATTAAACATAGAATAAATAACTTAGAATTCTATATTCTCTACTAGAGATTAGTAATAAAAAGATAGCTGAACTCTAAAAGATATATTAAGAAAATTAAAAAAGTGTTTCTAGATATTTTAAAAGTTAAAATACTTCTTTTAACTAGTAAGTCTAATAGTAGTAATTACTATCTTTCTAATTTAATATATATTAATATTAATCTCTCTTCTTTCAAAAAGTTAATTAAAATCCCCTTTAAAATATTCTTAACTATTTAAAAATCTTACTTACTTTTAGTAAATATAATATTTAATAGTGATGAAATAGTCTATATTATCAACTTAATAGACTGTTTTAACAAAGGATTTGTTAAATCAGGTAAAAGGATAAATACTATCTGACATAGTTTAACTGATTTCCCTATAGTTAGATATAATAAATAAAGAATTAAAGATATCTTCAATAGTCTTAATAAGAAGAATATACTAGACTTAATATTAAGTAACATAACCTATGTTGAAAACCTTTATATTAATATTACTTTCGAAATTCTAGTTCTTAATAAAGTTAAAATCTAATATATAAATATAAATTAAACTCATAAATTTAGTCTAATTAACTAATTTATTATCATACGATAATTACTTAAAAAGTATAACTTTATATTCCTTAAATATAAACTAGGTTTAAATTATCTTATAGTCTATTTAAATAATTTGAATATTATTCTAGAATCTCTAAATATACTATTTTCTCAGCTTTACTTAAGAAAACCTCTTTTAGAAATATAATCTAATAATACCTATATATAATACCTTTATAAAGGATATATAAATAGAATACTCCTAGGTATTTAGTCTTTAATACTTGAAAACTAAAGATTATAAGACTAATATAACTAGGCTATTCTTATTATATAAAAGCCTATTTTTGAAATGTTATTTCTATATAAGTTTTAGAGTTAGATATAATTTACCTACTTTCCTATATTATTTAAAATATATATAACTTTTTTAAAGCCTCTATAAATAACTCTTCAATACTTATTATTAAAGACAAACTTACAACCTTCTCTTCATAGTTATATTACTTAATAAAGCTTATAATTTAATCTTTTGAATGTTAAAGATATTTCAAAATTAAACAAAATAATACAAAGGTCTTTTAATATATAAGATGTAATAAGATATTAAAAAGGTTATAATAGTAATCAATTGAGAAACTAGTTATTAAATTTAAATAATAGAACAGAAGATTAATCTCAAGCTATCTCCTTCTTATATTAAAGAATTAGTAAGAATGAATAAGTATATTAAAAAAACCTAATTACTTCAAAAATCAAAATACGAGAAGCTATAGAACTACTATTGAAATTCTAAATAGAATTAATTTACATAGTGGCTATATTATATATTATACTTCTTAATATTTAAGGTAACTAGAAATTACTATATAAATCTAAACAAAACCAAGTTTAACTAGTATTTTTTATAATAAATATTAGAGTATACTTTAAATCCGTATTAAAACTTATAGTTTTACTGGGAATAGATTTATACCTATAAATAGTAAGTATATTTACTTAAGAAATACTATAAATAAAGTATTATGAAAGAATTACCAAAGGTTAAATCTAAAAGATATATTATATACATAGTAGGCTATACTCTAATTTATATGATTTCTATAAAACTTAAATCCCTATTTTCTCAAAGCCAATTGTTACTTAAAGTATTAAGTTTAATAAGATAAAGCTTTACTTAAGACAAAATTCATATAAAATATTTATGAAAGATTATAAAACTACTAGTTAAATTTATTACTAAAAAAAGAAGACTTTATTCTTAAAATACTTAGACACTTTAAAATAGTAAGAATACTTGATAAAATAACCTTTCTTCTACTGGTTATTCTATTAGTATTAAAAGTTGCTTAAGATATGAAGCTCAACCTAGAGTTAGTCTTAAAAACTAGTAAGGAAAATTTAATTATATCCAAACTAACGTTTAAACTATTAAAAGTCGTTTAAAATTTTTATTAGTCTTAATTAGAAAAAGTAATTTTAAATAGTAATTAGCATTTAAAAAATATATTGATAACTAGAAAACTAGATAGTATATTTAAAATTAGGAATCTAGCTAACTAAGAGAAAATACCTATTTTAAATAAATATAGAAGTAAATAGCTTACAACCCTTATTTGACTTATTAGAAAAAGCCTAAAATATAACTCTAGATTTTAGCTAATTAAGATAATAAGTTTTACTACTTAGGAAATAAGCTAATAATATAGTAATAGATTATAATACTAACTTTAGCTAGAAATCGATATTAATAACTATGTAATACTCTTAAAAGATTCAATAATAGTATTTTCTACCTAATAGAATATAAATAAGATAGTTTTACTAATACTTATTTACCTAATTAGTAATAAAAGCTTAATAAAAATAGTCTCAACTTTTAATTCGTATTCTTTATTATTTAAAATATGGTATTAAAAAGAAAGATCTTTCCGCTTAAATTTAAATATATATTAATCAACTAATTAAACTACTCAAAACTTAGAAACAGATTACCAACTTATGAAAACTACTAAACAGTCTTTTATTAAAACAGTAACAATCAAAATTATCAAACTAAAAGAGAAAAACACCTAGTGAGAAATAAATCGGCAGAATACTAAGACTAAACCCTTTCTTCTTAGATAAATTTTATTTATAAAATAAATATAAATAGATATTTAGAATAATATAAAGCGAAAGTTCATACATATAGAAATACATAACTAGTCAATCTACTAGAAACTATATATAAAGTAATACTAACTAGATAAATATTTCAAATAGTTATAATAATTATAATATAATTTAACCTTAAAGTCTAATAATTCAATATTATTAATATATTTCTAAATACTATAAAAGAACCCTAATAGACTTCTAAAAATAGTTAAACTACTAGATAGATTTAAGATTATAGAAAAATACGTCAAATTTAAATAAGCTTTTTATAAACTTTAAGATATTCCTCTTCTTTAATATAAAACTTTCTATATTACTCTAAAGTTATTAGACTTCTTATTATACATAGAAAAACTTTATCTATTTAAAAATAAGGATTTCAATATCTATATCTTCTTCTATATCAAGAATAATATTCTCTTATACTATAAGGCAGCTAAAGGAAATACTTTTAACATTATTATAAATATAAAATATACCTATAAACCTAAAGAATAAAATCTTATTAAATATTTCTTAGGAAAATGAATAATAAGAAGCTAAGAGTATTAGAAGGTTTACTTAGTTTATAATATATATATATTACTAAAATTCTAAAATACTTCAATCTTAAATATAGACTAACTCTTATAATACTACTTCTAGTAATATCTTTTATTATAAATAGTAGTTAGCCCATACCTTAAGAGATTTATATATAGTAAATAAAGATAGGTTTAATTCTTAAAAGGTTAATTATAATATAATCAGATATCTTATTAATATACTCTCTACTTTTCAAATATCTTATGATTCCTTTTTAAATATATTAAGATAATATTAACTATATAATTTAATATTTCTATAAGACGAAATTCCTAGTATTATAGTTTACAAACTTAAGAAGTATAAATAAAATACTTGAAATATTCCTAATTATAAGAAATATTTCTTTTATAAACTATTAAAAACCTTGAAAGTCAAACTACAATTCTATTATCTGTTTATTAAGAAGATTAATCTAATAGAAGGCTACTTAATCAAATACTATTATAATATTGATAATCAAAATAGAACTTCTCAGCCTTAAGTACATTTTAAAGATATTATAATACTAAAAAGACTAGTTTAAGATATTAAACTTTACTTTAGAGATATTTAGAGAATCTACTATAATAACTATTAAATTATTAGACTAGTTATTTTAAATAATAAGTATCTATCTACTAGATTTTAATATATAAATATTTAATAAGTATAACTATATTAAGAATACTTAAAAAAGAATTTTAAAATAGTCTATATACTTATAGATATAGTACTAATAAATAGACTTATAAAGAACTTAACTTAAATAAACTTTAAATATTTTAAAATACTTCTCCACTTAATAAATCTATAAGTAATATTCTGAAAACTAATTAAAATAAACTAACAGGCTTCTTAAAACTATTCCTATCTATTTAAATAATATATATAAATAATTTAGATTCCTAAAAACTAGCTATTTAATCGAAGATCTTAACTATATCTATATAGAAAGTTAGAAAGTAGTATAACCCTTCAAATTATTCATAATAAATTAACCTCTCTATTGAAACTTATATCTAATTTAAAATAAACTGTTCAAATTTAGAATTCTAAATAAATAGGTGAAGAATAGTAATTAGTATCTAAAAGTTAATTTAAAGAAGTATAGAAGATTAATTATATCTTCTAAGAAAAAAGCTAATCTTAAAACCTATCTAAAGAATAAGGGGAAACTATTAAAACCAATGATTAAAATACGAAAACTAAAATTCTAATTTCTAAAACTATTAAGAACTACTTAAAATCTAAAGCTCTAATCTCTAAATCTTCTAATAACTATTTAAAATATAAAACTTTAATTAATATGGAATCTAATCAAAATAACTAAAAGATTAAAGATAGGACTAATAGTAAAAAGCTGAATAAATAGTAATACTTAAAATAATTAAATAATAGTAAGTTATATAATAATTCGAATTCTAATAGTAAACTTAGAAACACTTCTATTTTTAAAGAAAGCGAATTTAATTTCTTTCTACTATTTAGACTGAAATATAAATTAAAATAACTTCGTTACCTTATTAAATCTTTTATTTTTAACTATATAATATTAGACTGAAAATTAAAATTTTAAGCTAAATTACTTACTTTATTATTATTAGAAATATGAATAGTGATAAGATATTTCTCAGATATTTTATAAATTTCATTAAGAACTAGAATACAAAATCCCTTCAATTCAATCTTATACTAATAATAATAATTAGAAAGTAAATCTCAGCTACTAATCCTAATGATATAAGAATTACTTCTATAAGAAAATATAAAACTCAAATAATAAATGATATAAGAAATAATTCAAATAAGCTAAGCATTACTAATTATCTTTATTTTAAAAAGTCAAATATTATATCTTTATAGTCTTATCTAAATTATTTTTTATACAAATAAGCTTTATTTAAATACTTTTAGAAATAATAGACTTCTTATTTAACCTAACTAATTAATACTTTGTGTTTTTAAATCAAGATCTAGAATTACTTATCCTAAACAAAACCTTTTAATTTCTAATTCAAATAGACTTCCTTATAATTTTAAATATAATGTTAACATACTTCTTAAGATATTTAATAAATTTATTAATATTATCTTCTTTACCTTTAATATTATTAATAATAAATTCAATCTCTTCTTACTCTTCTTTAATAACTCAGAGATTACTAATTGAGTTATCTTTTTTATCTTTAGAAAGAAAGAATAAAATACGAATTCTTTAAAACATCTATAGAAATATTGAATTCTAATAGAAGTAACTAGCTTCTTGATTATTATAATAATAGTCTTCTTTAAAAAAGCAACCTTAATATTACTAGTTTTAAATATTTTAGAAACTTTAAATAGAAACGAAAATATTAAATACTCTAGTAACTTAAGAGACTTGGTAATCCATAACTAAATAAATAACTCAAGTCAATTTGCTTTAAATTTACATTATTACTTAAATATTAAATCTACTTCAACTAAAGAACTACCTATAGTATTAATAATCTAACTTTAGCTCTTAAAGGTAAAGTAGTTACAAATAAAATTAGTAAGATTAATAAACGTATTAATACTAAGAAGTACAAAAGGGTAATAACTTTAGATTTAATTCAATAATATATAATTTAAAAAGAAACATCAAATAATATAAGCTTTTTAAAAGAAATAAAAAGAAATATCTTAAATATTAGGAATATTACTAATAATAAAATAAGGGTAAAGAATGCTAATTATAGCTTCAAATTACAATTTCTAAATATTTTTCAAATTAGAGTTGATAAATATCTCTTTAAACTTAGTATTCAATGAAATGGAAATTAATATAAATTTACGTAATAAAATATTTAAGTTAAGACGCGTCAAGAAGTTAATAGGAATATTAAATAAATTATTATTCAAGATTTCAGCGTTAGTAGGATGAGATTAGAATTAAAATATTGACAATAATCAAAAGCTATTATTTATATTAACAATTAATATATAGAATCTATTTTATTAATATATGCTATTAATGAATATAAGAAAGTAATTATTAAAAATATTAATATATAGGAGAGGAAAGGAATTAGTAAGTAAAGAATAATAAATAGATTATTAATAATATTCAAAACTTAAATAAATAATAATTTTAGAAGGAGCTAACAAATTACTCTTATTAAAAATAAGATAGAAAATAGTTCAATATATAATGGATTATAATATATTTATCATAATAAATCATTTCTTTTATTAAAGTATTCTAAAGGCTATTTTAAGAAGTTTACCTATCTTTATTTATAATAATATAGTATTGAAGATAATTTATAAAATATAAGGTTATCACTAGTAGTTCTGTTACTAAGAAGGTATAAAAGAACAAATATAGTATAACGTCTACTAAGCAGCTATAATAAATTATATTTAGCCTAATTATTCTATTTATATACATTTCAGCGCTTTATTCTAATTTAAATAGATTATACATTTCAACAACCTACATTCAAACTATATACCATATTATTTATTCATTATAAATATATAGTATATTATAATTACAATATATAGGCTCGAATATAGTATATATTATAGAATAGCTATAGTATATTAGCTACTATAGCTATAGCGTATAAGGCGTTATAACTATAGTATATATAGTTTAAACTGCTTCTCATACCTTAAAAGAACCTCTATATATTTACCTCATTTACTTAAGAACTACTAGGGGTAAAAAGGTAAAATGAATTTGTATTTATAGAGCGGGTTTTATACGATGTATCTTGATAGATATATCGTAGAATTTCTTATTACTTCTATTAGAATAATAGAAATACAAGTTCTTTATACGTAAATCTAACAGTTACTAGTATTACCTTACTTATTATAATAATAGAAATTTAATAAAAGTAATAAGATTCAAACAAGGATTTCTAATAATATATAAATATAAGGTTTAATTTTGTCTTCAAAAGACTAGCTTTGAAGTAAAGTTTATAAGACTAGGAAAGAATATAAGAGATAATATAATTAAATAGTAGATTTTATATCAATTAAATATTAGATAATAGTACTATTTCCATAGGCCTTACTTTACTTCAACTACTTAAAATAAACCCTCATGCAGCATATTTAGCTACATTTAATTACACATAATATACACTAGATTTTACCCCCTAGTTATATATAATACTACTTCCCTTATATTACTATAAGTAGAGTAGCTATAGCTATTAGGAATAATACGATTAAGAGGTAGAGTTTATACTAGTTAAACCTTAGACGCTAGTACTATCTCTATAGTCTCTACCTCACTCAAACTACTTAATAGAAAACTTTATATAATACACTTAGCTATATTTATTTATATAGAATATATATTAGATTTTGGCCCCTAATTATATATATATATATAAATCAAGAGTTTTATAATACTCAAGAACTACTAAGCTAAAAGTATGTATTATAATAATTCAATATATTTTAAATATTATGGTATCTACTAAAAATACCGTTCTCTTAATTCTCAAGAAAGCTAATTAGTAGCCTATTTAATATCATACCTTTTAAATAGAAGTTAAATCTTATAATCTATAGAATCACTTTAATTCTAAAAAAACTACTTATTAAAAGTCTTTCTTAAAGCTTCTTTAAAAGTTACTTTTGGGTGAATTTCTAAGAGCTAAGTTGTATTAATAAGCTTTAAAAATATCTAAATTAAGTATTTTCAAAGGTTCTATTTTTATAGGAATATATTATAAGGAAAATTAATAACTCTTACTTGATATTACTAAGAGGATTTATATAAGTAATATTATAGACTTTATAGAGAAAAGTCTAAAGATTTATATAACTTTCCATAATCTCTATATTTTAAGAATTTAACAATATTAATATTAATAGTGAAACTAGATCTATATAATAACTTAAATACTTAGATATATAAATAAGATATTCTAATATTAATACTACTATATAGAAGAAGATATAATAATATAAACTACTGATTTCTATACCTACTTTAACATCATAAATAGTTTATACTTCTAAAATACTACTTTGATATATTATAAGATATTTTAGTCCTTTAGAGTTAAATATCTTACTGTAAAGATAGTAATTAAACTATAATTCTAAAAGTAATAAGATATTACATATAAGACTTAAATAGTTGATTATACTTTCTTCATTATTAAAATACTATAAGTTTGTAATTTCATAATCCTATCAACTTTCTTATTTAATAAGTCTTATTTATACTACATACTTATAATTTATAACTATTTAGACTTTATATTTCTAGATAAAGTTATTTGAGCTATTATAGAAATAATATAAATATCTCTCTAAAACCTTCTTATATAATAAGATTAATTATAATATTTCAAATATTTTGATAAAACTTCTAACTATTACTTTAAATATTGAAAACAATAACAAATACTTTTAAGACTTAGATAAAATTCTATGTTCTCTGAAATATCAATTAAATTATATTTTAATATACTATTACTATATATACTCTTAATATCACAAACCATACCATTAGGCCTATAGAGATAAGTAGGTAAAAGCTTATTTATATCAAAAGCTATCTACAAAACAGTACTATCTAATATATAAGTTTGTAAGTATATCTTATATAAGAAGTATCTTATATAAATAAGCTATATAATTCAAAATAGTACCTAATAAGTAAAAAGCTATTATAATATACCCCTTTAGATATAATTATATCTAAATAGATATTAGTTAATATATTAAAGTTAGTTGAAAATCCTTATCCTATATATATATATATATCTTTTAAAATATATAATAAATAAAATAAGAGAAATAATAATTATTTCTAAAGTCTTATATTAAATATAGATAAATATGAAGTTATTCCTTTTATAACTATAGATAAGACTTATTTAAAATATTAGTTTAAGTTGAAATAAGTTATAAAAGCGTAATAAGTTAATAGTACTTTTCGTAATACTTTTATCTTAACTTTCTTCTCTCTTTAGGATATTACTACTACTACTATATAAATACATATTTAAATTCACTTTATATATATGTATATATATTTACTACTAATAGTGTTTTATAGAAGACTAATCATAATAGCCTCTCTTTTAGAAATTACTTATACAATTTTATACTAAGTAATACTAAGTAAATTAAATACTAATAATAATAGATAGGATAGCTCTTCTATACTTAAGTTAGAAGAATAGAATAAACCTCTTATAAATTAGAATAACTAGGATAACTCCCCTATACCTCAGCTTTAAGAATAGGATAAAAAGCTTACAAATAACACTAGTTAGAATAACTCTCTTATATCTAAGCTTAATAAGAAATAGTAGTTCTTTAATATAATTACTTAAAAATTAGCTTCTAAGATACTATTAATTTATATTTTAGTTTAAAAGAAGAATAACCTATAGGGATAGAAAGTAATAACTTAACCCTTAAGAAGGCTTAAGGAAACTCCCTATTAAGGGAAAGAAGTAATAGTTTTTTTATACATATTATCAATACTAATCTAATATATTAATAGTATTTAATTAGTTACTTTATATACTAATAGTAATATAGAAAATATAAACTTAAAAAGAAGTAAAATAGTAAATTAGAATTAGATAGCTTTTACAAATATATTATATAAAAATTATATTTATAACATACTTATTAAGAATTTATAGAATAATTATAACAATATAAAATTAGCTTAATTAGATAAATATTAATAATATTATTAGTCTATCCAGAAAGTAACACACACTTTACGTAATCTTACTATATAGGTATAAAGTAGTATTCTAGTTACTCGTTATTATTATTCCTATATTATGTAATACGAAATACTATATAAAACTCTAGATCTATAATATAGTAATTACTTACTAGTTACTATATAATTAACTATAACTAATACTAAATACCTAGTACTTATTACTAATCAGGCGTAGAAGGCATACTACTATATATATAGCAATATATATAATTACTATATACCCTATAGTATAGTATAACTAATTATCAGTAGCGCTATACCGTAAGGCATACGGTAACCATACGTATTACTATATATATAGCAGTATGCCCTCTGCACCCCACTAGCCATAAGTACTAGGTACCTAACACTAGCTATAACTAATTATATAGTAATTAGTAAGTAATTACTATACTATAGATTTAAAGCCTTATATAATACCTCGTACTATATAATATAGGAATAATAATAATAAATAACTAGAATACTATTTTATACCTATATAGTAAGATTATATATAATATATATTACCCTCTAGATAAACTAATACTAATTAGTAGTTAACCCTTCCGTCATACTACTATACTATAAATTAATAAGACTTATTATAATAGAAGAAGTAATTATAAAAACCTTATATTTAAAATCTATATAAGATAAAGGATTATAAGATTTATTACTTAGATACTTCAGACCCTCCCTATTTTAAGATTTTATTAAGAACTTCTAAATCGTATACTAACTCCTTATAAATAGCTATTATTATAATACTAATAACTACGTTTAACTTAGTTTTAAAATAAAATACTCCTTAATAGCTACTATTAGGAAGCTAATAACTACCCTTAGTTTTTATTTATAGGAATATATTTAGTAAATATAACAACCCTTTTTAAATTATTACTAGAATTTGAGTATTAGAAATTTATAGTATTTCTAATTTTAAACTTTTAAGAAACCTATATAGCTTTTTAAAAACTCTTTTAATACCCCACTTTTATAATAATATCTAAATCAACCCCTATAGGCGAGATACCTATCCTAAGCACCCCTATACTTATAATAATAATACCCTTAGGTATCCCTATCCCTATAAAACACTACTAATACTTTAATCTAATACTTTTTAACTAAATCCCTAATCTTAACTATATAAAGATTATAGATAAAAACTCTATAAAAATCTCTACTTATATAGTATACTAAATAGCTTTCTATATATATATAAAACTCTATAACTTAGAATTCTTCTAGATATTTAAAAGCAACTTTAAGGATTAACTTCTAATAATATAATAACTTATTAGTATTTCTATATTATACTATTTTAAAAACTACCTTATAGTATATAGTATTAAAATTAATATAGATAGCAATTAAATTTTTATAATACTATACTAACTATCTTAATAATAAGAGTTTAACCTATAGACTTATAAAGAACTTTAAAAGGTTCTAAAATGCTATATTAACCTTAAGACTAATTTCAAAAAATACTCTAAGTAAATTAATAACTTCATACTAGAAGAGTTAGATTTTACTCTATTTTTTTATAATATTTAACTTAAAGTTAAATATATAATATTAATAATATTTTTATAATAAGAAGTTAAGAGGAAATACCTATAGCTAATTTAAATAACTTATATACTTATAGTATAAAATAGGAAACTTCTATTATAATAATTAATCTTACTAACCCTATATTTAACTATCTTAGAACTTCCTCAATACTAAGAGGGATACTATAAGTATACCTCATACCTCATTTTAATTATTCCTTTTAATAATACTTTAACTAAGTATACTATAGACCTTATAAAACTATATAATAAGAATATAAAATATAGTAGGAACCTATATAATATATTTAAAATGAAGATTTATATCTTTTATAATTACTATTTTAAGCTTAATATCCCATATTATATATAAATTAGTATATTTTTAATCTACTAAAAAATTAAACTCTTAAGTATTACTTTAAAGATTTAAGTAATTCTAACTTTAATTTATAGTTTAAATAGATAACTCACTATATTAAAAACTACTTTAAAAATAATAAATATTAATAGTTATATTTTTCTAACTAGTAGAATACTATATTTCGAAATATTATAACTAAAAACCCTAAGAAGAATAAAAAAGAAGCTTTTAAGGCTTTTATCTTCAAACTTATTTATATCTAGAAAGCCTTCCTACTGAATTTCTATATAGATATAGTATTCTACTTCTAGCTTATAAATATATACTATAATATACCTAAGTACTAATTAGCTTTCTTTAACTTTATAGTAACTTTTTAGAGTCTTTATAACTAGCTAAAATTAACTATAAGTAATACTATATTACTCTAAAAATTATAATATATTCAGGATAATAGAAATAATAGCTAGAAGTAAGTTAATAACTAATTTTAAATTAACTATATATATAACTCCCCTTAAGAGTACCCTTAAGATATTATACTATATAATACTTAATACCTTATTTATATAGCTTTATAGAACTTATAACTACCTACTCTAAATAATACTTATCCTCTTTATCTAACTATATATAGCTATTTGAATAAGAAGTATTATATATATAATAAAACGGGTTATTAGTCTATAAAATATATTTTTAAGGAGAAGTATATTTTATTTAATTAGTATAAGTTAAATATTAACCTTAGGGTATATTCTATAATAATATATTAAACCTTCTTTACAAAATATAAAAATATTAATAATTTAAATAATAACCTTAAAAACCCCCTTGAAATCAAAAACCTAATAATACTATTATATAATACTAAATATAATATAACCTTAAAAATAAAACTACTACTCCCTTTAAATAGTTTTTAATATTATTTTTAGTAAAAACCCTATTACTCTTAATAGAAGCAAAATTATAAGAATCCTCTAAAACTAAATAACACTTTATACTTTTACTTAAAGTAGTACTTCTAATAGTAAAATTAATAAGAAAAATAGCATTATAATCCCTATATCTATATTTATATTTAAGAACTATTACTTAAGTATTATTTTTCAAAATATCTTACCTAACTTAAGTATAACTAGTTTTTTAACTATTAAATATTCCTAATTTACTATACTTAAGTAGACTATTAATCTTTCTATAACCCTTATATTTCTATAAAATAAACTAGTAATAATATATTTCAACAAAACTTCTCTAATTACTATACTTAGGATAATTAATATTCCTATATCCCTAAGAATTATTATATTTTATATAATACTATATAATACTCCTTTCTTACTCTACCTTATAGATATAAATCAACTTAATATTATATTTAATAATATATATAACTAGCTCTACTAAAATAAAAAAATTATCCTAATTATTTAAAAATAGAAATATCTATAACTACTCCTTAATAAAAAGAAAATAATTACTTCTATATACCTTATAGAAATAGAAATATAGAAACTCTACTACTACTTTAAATACCTAGCTATTATATACCTCTATAATATCTTTAATAAAATAAGATATCTAGTTAAATATCACACTCTTAAAATACTTAAAAAGTATTATTACTAATACTAAATATATAATATAGCCTTTTCATACTTTTATTTTACTATCTATAATAATATTAACTTTAACTTTAAGATTATTATTAATATTATCTGTATTAATAGCTACCTTATACTCTATATTATTAATACTATAATAATATTTAATACTACTTAATTTTTACTAAATATCTTAGTAAAAGTAATATAGGAAGCTTTTAAAGTATATTAAATCGATATATACTAAAACCCTCCTAATTTTATTATAACTAATATAAATATAATATTTCAATCTAAAAACTTCAGATTAAAAGCAAAAGTAATAAGATTAAGAATCTATATTATTCCAATCAAAATATATAATAATATTAATAAAATTAAGTAATACTATATATTCTTCTACTATATATATAAGATTTACTATAATAAGATATTTACTACTACTTAAAAGGTATTTCTTTAAATAGTATATAAAATAATTAATAATACTACTAAACCTAATAGCTTTATACTTATTCTACTTATTTTTAGAATATCCCCCTACCTTATAAAAAATTCAGCTCTTTCTCTAGATATTATTACCTAGGTTTATACTATATATAAAGTTATTAAAAAGATCTATTATAAATATATTAAGCATACTATTAATACTATTTTAGTAATACATAATAACTTAGATATTTTATATATTATAACTTTTCTACTCTAATCTTTAATATATATATAGTAAGAGAAAGATAACTAGTAAAACCTATACTACTTCCTTACTATATATAGTGAGATATATATTCTCAAGTTTTTTTATAACTCTTAAGAATTTCAATCTATAACTATAAAATTATATTTTGAAAGTAGTAATTAAGAAATCTTATTAAATTATATTAGTAAGATATTAATATTTTTTAAAATACTAATACTTAAAAATACCTATAAGAAATCTATAAGAATTAATACTACTATAATAAGAAACCTAATACTATATAGAAATATATACTCCTATAGTAATACTCTGATTTTATCTATAACTATCCTTAGAAAACCCTAGAATACTTAGTAAATACCATAAGATACTATTATTATAAATAATAGTAATACTACTACTATTAATAGTAATAATCCCCCCCTAATTTAAGTAGTTAGTAATTTATTATTCTAACTTTAAATACTTCAAATTAAACTAACTTCAAATCTTATAACTTATACAAATAACTTATTTTTTAAAAATTTTAACTACAAACCTTATTTTATAATATACCTTATAACTAGAAAACAGTCTAATATAATACTAATACTTAATTTCTATAAAGAAATATTATTATAATACTTAGATTACTATTTAAAAAATTAATTAAAAAAGAAGTCAAAAATATTATTATTAATAATATCGTCAAAATTATCTAATATAACCTTATCCTCTATAAAAATTACAAACACTTCAAGTTTGATATTATTAATAAAATCAAAAACAAAAATACCGATAAAATATATAAAAAGTTGAAACTTATAATCTAAAACTTTAGAAATAATAGTAAATTTGAAATATTAATATAATTACTAATAATCTAACGAAGTAGCTAGTAGTTAATTTTAACTATAACTTTAACTTTTTTCTAGCATACTAATATAACAATATAGTTCTATAATATTATATAAATATATATCTAAACTAAAATAGAACTTATAAGACGTATTATAACTAAATTATTCTTATACCTTAAGGATTAATATCCCCCTAACTCTATTATAATTATTATTAAACTACTATATAACCTTATTAAAATTAATACCTACTAGTAGGTAACTTATTCTAAATACTATAAAGAGTAGTTATAAATAGAAATATCAATGTATAATTTATACTTCTTCATCTTATATCTTAAAAATAATACTTTTAGTTTTATAAATATACAAACTAATAATACTTTTAGCCTCTTAGATACTACCTTCTCACACTATAAAGATAAGAAGCTCTAAAAAACCTTATTTAAAACTAAACCTAAAATAATCTTCTTAAAAGTAGTACTATTAGTATTTAATAGAAATATCTTATTGCTTAATAGTAATACCTTCTGCCTATACTAAAAGTACTAAAGGCAAAAGCTTGCTTTTATTAATATATATATAACACCTGAAGTACTCAAAAAAGTATATATTAAACAATATGTATATAAGGTATACCTTACTTCGATATACTAACCCGAAGTATTATTCAACTTCTCCTATATAATATAAGAATAATAACCCTTAAGTAAAAATATTACTATACTTAATAAATACTTTAAGTAATAAATTAAGTATCTTAACTATAACCTCAACTTTATACTACTCAACTTCTCTAAAATATATTTTTATACTTTTATTAATGGCTCTTTTACTAATAATACTAACTTCTTATTTTAACTAGGATTTATAATAATCTTAAGTTAAAAGATAGCTACTAGTAATAACTAGTTTAACCTCTATAGTAACCTTATATACTACTCTTCTATAAAAAATAAAAGAATTACTAGGAGTATACTTATTTTAGAAATTTATATTATAATAACTAATATAAACTTTACTTATATTATAACGATATTACTTAAGAAAATCCTCTAGTATTAAAAACTCCTTTAGATCTTAATTAATATATATACTAACTTATACTTACTTTATAAATACTTTATAAAACTTAGTATTACTAAGAAAAAATACCTTATGATTAATATTATAATATTAAGGCAGTCGTATAAATATTGCGAATTTCACAAAATATAGTAGATTAATAGAAACAACAATATTACTAATACTTTTATAAAAAGTATATTAAACTATACCCTTAAGAGATTTATCAATTTAAACTATATAACTATTCGAATAGAGGGATAAATAACTTGAGTAGAGTAGATAAATAGGTATTTAAATATTATTAAAATAAAAAAGGTATAGATTACTAAAAATACTATTTTTTATATAAATAGATAAGCATTAAGGTATATAGTAAAAAGAAAAAGTTGCCAGTATTAATAGCGCTATACTATAAAGTATATAGTAATTATATATATTACTATATATATAGTAGTATACTTTCTACGCCTTACTAGTAATAGGTATTAGGTACCTAGTGCTAACTATAGCTAATTGCGTAGTAATTAGTAAGTAATTATTATACTAAAGATCTAGAGTTTTATATAATACCTCGCGCTATGTAATATAGGAATAATAATAACGAATAATTAGAATACCACTTTGTACCTATACGGTAAGATTACATATAGCGTGTATTACCCTCTAGATAAACTAATACTAATACTAATAATTTTTTCTTTCTACTATATAGCCTAATACCTATCTATTTACATAAAAAACAATACTTTTAACAATCTATACCTTTTTTACTTTAATAATATTTAAGTACTTATTTATCTACTTTACTTCAGTTATTTATCCTTCTATTTAAATAGTTATATAATTTAAATTAATAAATCTCTTAAAGGTATAATTCAATATACTTTTTATAAAAGTATTAGTAATATTACTATCTCTATTAATCCACCATATCTTATAAAACTTATAGTATTTATATAACTATTTTAATATTATAATATTAATTATAAAGTATTTTTCCTTAATAATACTAAGCTTTATAAGATACTTATAGAATAAGTATTAATTAGTATATATAATAATTAGGATCTAAAGAAGTTTTTAATATTAGAAGATCTTCTTAAGTAATATAGCTATAGTATAAATAAAATCTATACTAGTTACTATAGTATAAATCTCTAAAGTAGGTATACTCCTAATAACTCTTTTATTTTTCATAAACGAATAGTATATAAAATTACTATAAAAGTTAAACTAACTATTACTAATAGTAGTTTTTTAGTTAAGAATTATTATAAATTCTAATGAAGATGAGAGGTTAGTATTGTTAAATAATAAGCTATTAATAAAAATATAAAAATATACTTTAGAGAGGTTAAGTAGTATAAAGGTAAAACTATAATTAATATACTTGATTTGTTATTTAAAGTATTTATTAAGTATAGTAGTATTATCACCTAAGGGTTATTATTCTTATATTATATAGGAAACATTAAATAATACTTCCGACTATTATATTAAAGTAAGGTATACTTTATATATTTATTGTTTAATATATACCTTTTTAAATACTTTAAATATTATATATATATTAATAAGAGTAAGTCTTTACTCTTAGTACTTTTAGTATAAGTAGAAGGTATTACCATTAAGTAATAAGATAGTTCTATTAAATATTAATAATACTACTTTTAAGAAGACTATTTTAGGTTTAACTTTAAATAAGACTTTTTAGAGTTCTTTATCTTTATAGTATAAAAAAGTAATATCTAAAAAACTAAAAGTATTATTAGTTTATATATTTATAAGACTAAAAGTATTAATTTTAGAATAGAAGATAAAGAAATCTAAATTATATATTATTATTTCTATTTATTACTACTTTCTATAATATTTAGAATACATTAATTATGAAAAATATTAGTTTTAGTAAAACTATATAGTAGTTTAATAATAATTATAATAAAGCCTTAGAAGTATTAATCTTCAAAATATAAAAATAGTTTAGTTATAATATGCCTTATGAGCTCTATTCTAATTTAAATATAAACTTATGAAATATTATAAAACTATATTATTATATTAGGGTACTAGAGGAAAGCTAAGGCTATAACTAAAATTAACTACTAGTTGTTCTATTAGATTATTAGTAATTATATTAATATTTCAGACTTACTATTATTTCTAAACCTTTAGATTATAAATCTCAACTTCTTATATATTTTATTAGTATTTCTATTCTTAACTTTATTTATAATATAAGAATTAAAATACTTATAACTTTTATAGAAGATAGGGTTATACTAGATAATTTCTATAATACTATTAGTAATTATCCTCTTAACTTCTTTTTTAATTAGCTTTTTGAATAATAATTTAAATATTATATTAATACCTTTTTTATAAAAGTTAAATACTAGTATTATATCAGATTATTCTTTAGCTATAAAGTATATTATAAAACGAAGTTCTTAGTTATAATCTAGAGAAAGCAAGGTATTTCTATAAGTTATAAAGTCTAAAGTTAGCTAGATCTAAGATGTTTAAATTTAAAATAATATATTACTAACTATTTAAGTAAAAGGGGGATTATCAGTACTAATAGTAGTAGTATTAGTATTACTTATAACAATAATAGTTTATAATATTTATTAAATATTCTAGGGCTTTATAGAAATAGCTATAAATAGAAATAGGATATTACTATAAGAATATATATCTCTATATAATATTGAATCTCCTATTATAGAAATACTAGCATTTATAGATTTCTTATAGATACTTTTAAGTATTAATACTTCAAGAAGTATTAATATTTTAAAAATATAACTTGCTAAGATTTCTTAATTATTACTCTTAAAATATAGTTTTATAGCTATGGATTGAAACTCTTAAGGGTTATAAAAAAGCTTAAGAATATATATCTTATTATATATAGTAAAGAAGTAGTATAAACCTTACTAGCTATTATTCTCTTATTATATATATACTAAGGATTAGAATAAAAAGATTATAATATATAAAATATCTAAGTTATTATATATTACTAAAATAGTATTAATAATACGCTTAGTATACTCCTAATAGATCTCTTTAGTAGCTTTATATATAG
>AMCV02000003.1:2949534-2970622 GCA_000350065.2 Colletotrichum orbiculare MAFF 240422
GTATAAAGGAATTATATTATATATTTAATATTATTAATAATACTTCTTAAGTATTTTAAAATCATAATATTCAACTAGATATCCTATCTTATTAAGGATATTAAAGAGGTATATAATAGCTAAGTATCTAAAATAGTAGTAGAATTCCTATATTTCTATTTCTATAAAATATATAGAAGTAATTCTTCTCTTTTTATTAAAAAGTAACTATAAATATTCCTTTTTTTAAATAATTAAGATAACTTTCTTATTTTAATAGAACTAGTTATAAATATTATTAAATATAATACTAAGTTAATTTATATCTATAAAATAGAATAAGAAAGAAGTATTATATAATACTATATAAAATATAATAATACTAAGAAGTATAAATATATTAATTATTCTAAATATAGTAATTACAAATATTCTGCTAAAATATATTATTACTAATTCGCCTTATAGAGGTATAAGGGTTATAGAAAGATTATTAATCTATTTAAATATAGTAAACGAAAAATACTTAATAATTAAAAAACTAGTAATACTTAAGTTAGATAGGATATCTTAAAACATAGTATTTAAATAATAATCTTTAAGTATAAATATAGATATAGAAACTATAATACTACTTTTCTTAGTAATTTTACTATTAGAAGTGATATCTTAAGTAAAAATATAGAATATTACTTAATCTTAGAGGATTCTTGTAATTTTACTTCTATTAAGGATAATAGGGTTTTTATTAAAAAATAATACTAAAAGCTATTTAAAAGGAATAGTAGTTCTATCTTTAAAGTTATACTATATTTAATATTATATAATTATATTATTAGGCTAATAATCTTAAAGAGGATTCTTAAGATTATTATTTAAACTAATAAGATTTTTATAGTTTATAAAGAAAGCTTAGTATATTATTATAAAGTATATTTTAAAACTAGTATTTAATTGATACTAATTAAAAGAAATATATTTTTTCCTTAAGAATATACTTTATAAACTGGTAACTTATTTTACTATATATATAGTAACTCTTATTTAAATAGCTATATATAATTAGATAGAAAGGATAAATACTATTTAGAATAAGTAGTTATAAGTTTTATCAGATTATATATATAAAATATGAAATACTATATAGTATAATACTTTAGAAGTACTCTTAAGAAGAATTATATATATAATCAATCTAAAATTAATTATCAACTTATTTCTAATTATTATCCTTATTATTCTAAATATATTTTTACTTTTAGATTAATATAATATTACTTATAATTAATCTTAACTAAGTATAGAAACTCTAGGATATTATTATAAGGCTAAAAAAGACTAATTAGTGTTTAGATATATTATAGTATATATATATATAAGTTAGAAGTAGAATACTATATTTATATAGAAGTTTAGTAAGAAGGCTTTCTAGATATATATAAACTTAAGTATAAAGGCCTTAAGAGCTTCTTCTTTATTCTTCTTAGGATTCTTAATTATAATATTTCAAAAAGTAGTACTTTACTAATTAGAGAAATATAACTACTAATATTTATCATTTTCAGAATAGTCTTTGATATAACGAGTTATTTATTTAAACTATAAGTTAAAGTTGGATTTACTTAAGTATTTAAAGTAATACTTAAAGGTTTAATCTTTTAGTATAATTAAGAATATACTAGCTTATATATAATATAAGATACTAAGCTTGAAATAGTAATTATAAAAGATATAGATCTTAGTTTTAAATATATTATATAGATTTCTACTATACTTTATATTTTTATTATATAGTTTTATAAACTCTATAGTGTATGTAGCTAAAGTATTTTCAAAAAGAGTAGTAGAAGTAATATATAAAGAATATTTAAATTACTTTAGTAGCTATAAATTATTATACCTTCAGTTTACTTCCTATATATAGAGAAGCTTTATACTAAAAAGGCTATATATTAATAAGACTAATAAAAAGAGTAAGAAGTATAATACTAGTATTTAGAATAAGAAAGCTAACTAGTTATATTACTACTCTCCCTCTTCTATTCTTTATAGGGGAGCTAAGGTAAATTTAGTTTTTTAAACTTTAGGCTTAATTTTATAAAGAAATATTATAGTCTCTTATTTTTCTTCCATAAAATCTTTTAGCTATTCTAAAAACTTCTTAAGGTTTTACTTAAAGGTATCATAATATTTACTAATTTTAGTAATTCTTTTAAATATCTAAGGGGTAAATAGATCTTATTAAGCAATTTAATATAAAATACTAAAGATGGTTTTATTATTCATACTAATTTTAATATTATAGAAGATGAAATAATTTTAAATATATTAAGCAACTTAAGTATTTATAAGTTACTAAGTTATAAGAAACTAGTTTTTAAAATCATTTTTAAATATCTAAAAACAAATTGTAATTATATAATTCTAAATAGTTATAGAGTGTTATTTGATATATTAAATAGGTTAAAATTATAAGGGTATCCTTATTTATAATACTTCTATAATTAATATCTTTAATCCGTCTAAATAGCATAAGATCTAAATATTAGTAGATTTCTATGAGTATAAGGATACTACTTAGTATTACTATAATAATTAAATAAATACTTAGAATAAATACTTCTTTAAAGATTAGTAATTTAGATATTATTATAAAAGTAAGAGGAGTATTAGAAGAGTTTTTAAAAAGCTATATAGGTTTCTTAAGAGGTTAAAACTAGAAATACTATAAATTTCTAATATTATATAAATCTAATAAGGTTTAGTAAGGTTTATTATATTTATTAAATATGCTTTAGTAAGTAATAATTAAAACCGTATAATTAAACTCCTCAAAAAATACTATAAGGAATACTTTAGTTTAATTAGAGTGAGAACTTTAATATAATATTACTACTTAAGTCTTATAAAAGCCTTCTTAAAGTATTAGTATATAATTTAGAGTCTTCTAATTAGAGTTTTAAAATAAGAAGAATCTAAAGTATCTTAATAGTAATTCTTATAATCTTTCGCCTTATATAAACCTTAAGTATAATTTATTTAAGTTACTTCTTCTATTATAATAAGCCTTACTAATTTATAATATAATAGTAATAGAAGGATTAACTATTAATTAGTTTTAGTTTATCTAGAGGGTAATATTTACTATATATAATCTTACTATATAAGTATAAAGTAGTATTTTAGTTATTTGTTATTATTATTTTTATATTATATAGCGTGAGGCATTATATAAGGCTTTAGATCAATAGTATAGTAATTACTTACTAATTACTATACAATTAGCTATAGCTAGTACTAGATACCTAGTACTTATTACTAGTAGGATGTAGAGGGCATACTACTATATATATAGTAATATATATAGTTACTATATGCCTTATAGTATAGTATAACTAATAAATATGTTATAAGTAAGATTCTATATATATTTTTATCTCTCTAGCTAATAATACCAAGATTCTAATATCTCAAGCTTATTTAAAGTTATAGTCTTACTATTTCAATATATCTAATAAGTTTTATATTATTTAATAATATAAACTAACTATTATATAAAAACTTAAGTAAGTTAAAAATATATTATAATTAATATTCTTTAATAAGTCTGATAGTAGAGAATCTACTTCTTAGGAAGTAGCTAGTAAAATAGTTATTTTAAAGTAAGTTGTTATATTTATATCTTTAGATTAAAATAGAAGTTATTTTAAACTGATATATATTAGGAATACCTTCAAAGCTAATACCTATTGAGCTATAATTAGTCTTTCTATTTATAAGTTATAGCTTGTTTTTAATAGTCTTATTATTATAAATTCTATAAAGTATTACTAATTTATATACAAATATTATATCCCTATATAAAATTGCTTTTCTAAGTAGAGTATAAGAGAGTTAATATAATATTTTAGGTGTTTTTGAAACTTCTTATGTCTACTACTTTCTTAGGCGAACTTTGTCTCTTTTTGTAATTTATATTTTATAAGGTAATTCTAGCGTTCCTAATCCTTATACTACTAAATTATATTCTCTTTAGTAATATACTTAAAAATATAATTAGAATTAAAGATAGTAAGATAGTAAACATTTATATTTGTAAATACGGAAAAAGTATAGACTAAAGGATAAGTATTATTAAATCCCTATAGAAGATACTAACTAGGTATTTATTATAGCTTATAAGTAGGCGCCTATATTACTATTTTAATAGGTAAATGTCTTATAGAAATCTTATTTAGAATTATATTTCTTAAATATTAAAGAAGGCTTAGAAGTATTTAAACTTAGGTCTTAAGAATATAATTATTAATCTGTCAGCTAGTATATCATTTATTAATATATAGATAATATTAAATAAGTCTACTATATATTTCTAATAGAGCTACATATTTTAGATATCTATATAATAGAAGTATATAGAGATTTACTCTCTAATATTAACTATAAGGCAAATTAATTAACTATTATTCTAGTAAGCTTTCTAGATGTCGCCTAACTTTAAGGTAATATTCCTAAAGAATTATTTCAATATTATAATCTCTTTTATAATATATCTAAATACTAGGAATTCTACTTTAGTAGAAGATATAGTAATGGTAGTTTGATGAATAGACTTCTATTAAATTAGTCTTCTAAAAAGGGAAATTATATATTTCTAGGAAGACTTTTAATTCTTATTATTATTAGTAAATAGAATATCTCTTATAATTAGTAATATCTACCTACCCCTTAAGCTATTATAATAAATTACGAGGGAATAAGTAGAATATAATCAATAAATTGTCTAATTAAGAACTAAAAGATATTAATAAGAAGAATTTATAAAGTAATATAAAGGCTAAGTATATATCAAAGAGGTATTAAAGTAAATTATGATTAATATATAAAATACTAATTCAATCTTCTCTTAAAATTCTTCAATTTAGAAGCTGCAATAATATTTAGATTTAAGATAAAGGGGATTATAGAAATAAGCATAAGAGGTAAAGTTCTATTAGTTAAATGATAATACTGAGCTACTTTTTCAATATGCTAATTATAGACAAAGTGAATTATTTTTACCTATTGATTCTAAATAATATATATCTCAAGAAATTATTCTACTAGCCTTTAGCCTTTTATTTTATGAATACTTTTTGATAATAAAATAAGCTAAGTAGTATATATTATTACTAAGTAGTATTAAGGAATGAAGATATTATCAATATAGAATATAGTAAGTATTTATTTATCTAAAGTCTAAAAGAAATATAAGTCTTTATTTATAAGATATAGTATTAGGCATATAAGTATTACTAAGAATTCCTTATATTATAGGGGAAGTATATTATATAAATTATAGAATATCTAAATAAGTTTAATTTAACTTCTAGATTACTAGAAGCTTTCTTAAAACTAATATTTCATAGGAGTTCTTTTAGGATTAAAATAAGTATTAATAAAGGTATTAATAATATCTAACTAGAGTATCTCTAAGTCAAAATATAACATAATTATTATTACTATATAGAAGGTTTATATAGTTAATATTATATTATATATCTATCTAAGAGAATCTAATTACTATAAGTTGCTATATATATAAAGCCTCGCTTTATAGTAATTACAAAATCTATCTCTATCTTTTTTATATCAGAAAACTTACTTAAAAGGAATTAGTTTCCCTTTACATCTATCTTATAAGATAACCTTTTAAGTTTCCTTCTATTAAAGTATATTTATCTCTATTTATACTACTTAAAAAAGAAATTTCAAAATTATTCTAGAAAGTAGAAGATTTCCTTCTATATAATTAGTAGTTCTAAGAATTAGTCTATATATATATAGTAGAATACTTACTAAATAAAGTAATTAATTAATTAAATTAGAATAAAATAGTTATATAGAAGTAGCGGTATTTTTTAGAAGTTACTTAAAATAAAATATTTCTATTAATACAATTAAACTAAATTCCCCAGCTTCTTATTTTATTAAGCCTAGTTAGTTCTAAATACTATTTTTAGAAGAAGTTTTTATATAAGGATAGTTTATCTAAGAAATCTCTATTAGAATAGTAAAATGGAATATAAAGTAATTATATAATTTATTTCAAATAAGATATAGCTAATAAGGTAAATATAAGTTAAGAAAGACTTTATATATTTAGGTAGTAATTATAAACATAAAGTATATAAGGCGTTAGTTAGAATTACTATTTTGAGACACGTTTAACTTAAGACTTCAGACTTTATAATTATTTTATATTAATAAGCTACTTCTAGCAGTTCTTATATCCTAGGGCTTAACTATTGAAATGAGTTTACTTCTTATTATATATAGCTATGTGTCTTAAATATAAGTAATATATATAGTATCTTTATTTATTATTTGGATATAAATAATATCTTTAATTCTCTTATTAAATAGGAATCTTTTGAAATTAATGTTTTTAAGTAACTTATTTATCTTACGAGTTAATTCTAATATTATTAACTACTCTTCTTATTTTAGAAGAAGCCTGCTAAGGGTAGCTTTAAAAATTGAAAATTCCATCTCAGCTTCTATGATATTATTTAGAATTATCAATATTCTATAAGATAAAACTTAAGTAGTATTAATTAAATTGAAGATCCTAAGAGTCTCAAATATATTATCTATAATATTAAGATTTTCCTTTATCGTTTTAATTGTTATTTAAATAAGGTCTATTAGAATAGCCTATTTGATATCTTCTTTTAGATAAAACTTAAATTTATTATCCTCAATATTCTATATTATAGTTACTTAGTTAAATAAAGTAATTAGAATTTCGTAGAGATTATATATATTAAATATATATCTAACTAAGTAATTAATATAACTCTTTGATTCTATTTTAAATTATTATCTATAGAATTCCTACTCCCACTTTCCTTTAAGTACATATACTTAGTATCCATATATATAAAAGTATTTCTAATTAGGGTATAAATCTTTTATTAGAGAGATAATATCTCCCTAGATATTCTACTTTATTTATTACTAAAGCTACTCCTTTTTAATTTTAATAGGTAACCTCTATTTCGAATTTACTTATAGGTTAATTTTATAAGTAAAAGCAGTAGATTTAATTATTTCTAATTAGAGAGAAGATAGAGAATTCATATTACTTAGTATTTTAATAAACTTAATAATAATCTCTTATTTAATATATTTCTAATTACCTATTAATTCTTTTATATATAAAAAAGAAAGCTTAAATCCAACTCCCTCTTTATTAATAAATATGTAGTATTTTGTTTGTCTATCAAGTATAGTAACTATTCTTTTAATGTTTCATTAGATCTTATAGATAGAAAAGTCTTTTAATATAGTATTTATTATTTAAAATAATATAATATATCAAAGACCTATTCTCAAGTTCTATTTCGAAAGGTTAAGATAAAGAGATACTTTATATATTTATCTCTCATTCCTATTACTTAATATAATATATTATATATAGGAGAATGATTAAAGAAATTCTAAATAATCTAATAATAAAGTTATTAGGTATAATACTTAGATATTGTTTAAAAAATAACTTACTAAGTATAGGCTATTATGTAATAGTTATATTTTAAATAAGTTATCAGTTTAATCTTCACCCTTTAAATCCAAGTAATAATTCTAGTAAGAGTATTAAATCTTAAATAGTCTGACTATCAATATTAGAAATATACTAAGTTTCTTTATTTATATAAAGGTTTTCTTAAGAAATAAAAGTTTATTTAAAGGATATATAAGTTAATAATATATTTCTTACTAAATAAATCACATTGGAATAAGTAGAATAAGAAATTTATTTGAAGAAATTCAAATTTGTCTTATAAAGAAGGTTATATATAATAATATTATTTCTCCCCTTTTCAAATAAAATATATAGTTAAGATTAAAGTATTAGATATTCTTCTTTTAAAATAGTATTTTTAAAGTAGTATTTATATAAAGCTTCTTAATATAATAGACATCTATAAGGACTAAATCTATCTTTATTCTATTTAAGCTATTTAAAATAGCTTTTAATATATAGTATCCCTTCCTAAAAATAGGGAAAGACATAACATTATTTTTAATTTAAATATCTATTATTAAAATCTTATAAGAATCAGGCCTTAAAAAGTCTTTTTAGTTGATAGAATAGATACTATTATAATTATTTATAATTATAGTATCACTAAATAGATAATATAAAGAAATAGAAGTAGTAAATATATTAAATAACTTAGAATCTATATAGCAAGACCTTTCTAGAAGGAAGGAGTTCATAATAATAGCTATTATATTAAAGAAATACTTTAAAGTAGGTTGAAACTAGCTATTCAATTTATAGGTTCTACTATATATACTTCTCTTTCCTCCTTGCTACTTTCTATATAAGACTTTTAGCTAATTAATTCAGGCTAAATATGTAAAAAAGGTATTAAAATGTCTTTACTTAGATAATTTTAAATAAGAGTTTTCGTATTATCTAGAATATATTTATTATATTAATTTAAACTATTTGTTAAGATAATTTTAAGGTACTTATAGTTCAAAGGAGACTAGAAGTAGCCTGATATATTATAAAGATATACATTAGATAACTTTATCTTATTTATTCCCTATAAGATAAATATAGAGTTTTTAGTTAGTTACCTTATAAGAATTATATAAATTTCTTATTTACTATAAAGTTCTCCTAAAGGACTCTTATAATAAATAATATTAGAAAAGATATCTCTATACTCTAAGAGGGAATAAGTATTAATATCTATATATTTATTGATAATAATCTAATTAAGCTAGGTACTTACTTAATCTAAAATAAAACAAATTCTTATAGTAATTAGGAAATTCTCTATTGCGAAAATTTTAATAATCTTAAGAATATTATATTAAGTAGTATGAAAGTGGATATTATTCGAATTATTATACGAAGTAGATATATTATTTAAAGTCTTTACCTAAGTAAAGGTTAGATTATATTCTTTTCTGGCTACTATTGAATACTAAATTCTAAGAAGATGAAATAGTATTTAAAGTTAATAGCAAGGCTATAAAGAGAAGTATTATTTATAAAGAGCTATTTAGAATATACTATTTAAAGTAAGGCGATATTAATAATTATATCAAGTTAATACTTTATAGTTTTAAGGCTTTCTTAACTTTTCTATTCTTCAAAATTTCAATTACTAAGAAGTAAAAGTATACTTTATATATTTTTTAAATTTTAGGGTTATTAATAATGAATTTAGAAATAAGAATATTTTAAAATAAACTCGCTTAAGAGGTTGAATATAAAAGATTATTTGAAGTAAACTTATCCTAGGATATGATATAGCTTAGACTATTTAAATAGATTAATTTTAAATAACTTTATCTTAAATATATTCGTTAATAAAATATAGTTTCTTCTAAGAATTCAATTTTAGAAGATAAGATTTATTAAGATTAATATATTTCTAGATATCTTTGACTTTAATATACTATTTAAAGATATTATATTATTAAGGCTAGTTGTAAGAACTATTAAGACAAATTAAGATATTAAAATCTAATAATAAGATTATTTAAGATAGTATAATAAATATAATTAGTTACTTAACTAGGAAACAAAGAGAAATAAGAAGAAAGTTTAGAAATAATATAGATTTAATAGATATAGTTTAGTTAATAGATTTTAGAAGATATTTAGAATTAGGCTTATAACTAGTATAAATTATACTATTAGACTTATAGAGATAGGTAGGTAAAAGCTTACTTGTATTGAAAGCTATCTATAGAGTAATACTATCTAATATATAGATTTATAAGTATGTTTTATATAAGAATTGCCTTATGTAAGTAGGCTATATGACTTAAGATAGCAGCCTATAAGTATAAAGCTATTATGATACTTAATTAATTTAGAAGGACTGAATATTAACTATTATAACTAAAGAAAAAATTAAATAGTTATTAGCTTTCAATCTAAACTTCTTAAGGAAAGTTTAAAGCTTCAAATAATAATAACTATATAATTAGCTTTTGAATAAAACTAATTGTGATACTATGTAGTACATATATTATAAAAAGAAACCTTGGTAATGCCCTCTTTAAAACTCTTTTATTTTAAATTTAAATACTTCAATTTATATCCTCTAAAATATAAAGCGCTTTAAAATCTTTCAAGAAATTCTTATAAGAAAGTATACTTAATATGATATAAAGTCTATACTTATTAAAAACTATAGTAATGCTAAGATCTTTATTATAATTAGTAAAAGGAGAGGAATCGAATTATATCTATATAATATTACTCTTTATATTACTCTAACTAAAGACTTTATCTTCGTTCAATAGTTATAAAGATAAGGCTACTAGTAAGATATTAGGCTAAATTGCCTTTTTAAATTATAAAAAAAAGAATAATCTAGAATTATAACTATCAGTATGTAATATAGCTAGTAAGTCTTCAAATATTATATATCTTATAAGACATTAACTACTTTAATAATATAATTAATATAATATGAATCTTGTCCTAGATATTACTACTATTAATAGTATATTAGAAATATTATTCAAAAACTCCTAAAAGGTGATAAGTAGTTCTAATATTAATAATTAAAACATCTTAATCGAAAGCCTTTTAAATACTTTATTTATATTACTAATAGCTACTTAAAGTATAATAATTACTGGCTTGTTGAGGTAGTATATAAAGCTTATAATGCTAGTAAGGCAAAATATAACATTTACCATAGAAAGTATAAGAATACCTTATATACTACTTTTAGAAAGTATGTTACTTTTTACTTCTACTCCTATCATTAAAACTATAGTAAATATACCTTAGTTTTAATATTTATAAATAGAACTACTTGTTATTTTTAAGACTTTCATCTTATCAATTATATCAGAATTATTATAATAAGAAAACTTTAAGAGTTTTATTATATTCTTCAAATATTAGTATAATATTAATATTTAGGTCTTTAAATATAATAATAAAGTCTCCAGATATAAAAGTCTGAAATATAATCTAATTTCTTAAGGTATATATTTTAAGCTATTTACTCTATATACTTAAGATTGAAATAGAACTACTAAGTATATTGGAATAATTATTAAGGTATATATAAGAGCTATAAGATATAAGAGTAAATTACTCTATATGTTTTAGCCTGAAATTCTATACGTAGTAGTATTTCTTTATAACTAAATACTAAGATACCTTTTAAACTAATAAATACTATATTAGAAGCTTTATAAAACTATTTAATAAAAGTAATATTATAAAACTAGCCTTAGCCTACTTCTATACTAATAGCTATGAATACTTCATTCTTACTATTGATATAAGGCTTAAATATAACTGTTTAATATATCTCAAGAAGTATATAATTATTAGCTTCTTAGTTAACTATACTTTAACTAATTAATATAAAATATAGAGTTTGTAGAGTCTTATATATTTAGCTCCCCTACTTAGTATGGAGTTTTATATAACCCCTAGTAAATAATCTCTAAACTAGGAAAATACCTAGTTATATATTATAGCTTATATATATCTCTATAAGTAAATATAGTAAAAAGGACTTAGTAGTGTAACTACCTATTTAGACCTAGCTCCAACTTAGAAGCTAGTACAAGCTTTATAATAGTTAGTAGTAGCTTCGAAGTATTAAACTTACGATAGTAGTACTTATAATATTCATTTATACTAGTAATAATACTACTGGTATATCTTAATAATACTGGCTATAGATATAAAAGAAAGCAATAGACTACTATAGACTAGCTGACTATTTTTAAAGTATAAGTTAATAACTATTTATAGTAGTATCTTTACTTATAATAACACTAATAATACTAATAATAATAATAATGATAATAATAATAATAATAATTACTATACTTAACCCTTATAACTTTGACACAAAGATCAACTTTTATAAATATTATTAATAACTATAAGAACTATAAGTACTTTTATAAAAGCCTTAAAAACCAACTTCATATAAGAGTAATTTTACTACTCTTTCTAGCCTTTATAAAATAACTATATTTATATCTAGCTTAAATATATTATTAGAAGATAAAGCTATTAGCAGAGCTGAAAGGAAATAAAATCAAAATAATAAAGAAGACTCTAACGCCTAAGAGTAAAGTATTTGAAAGTAATCTTAATACTTTAAAGATATCTTAGACGTAGTTTCTTAGGTATCTAAAATATATATATATATATATATATATATATATATATATAGTAGTACGTACTACTATTATTAGTAAGTTAGTTACGTTAGTACTNTTAGTATACTAAATAATATATATATATATATATATATATATATATATATATTGAAGTCTACTCATTATAGAAGTTATTGTTAGCTAATAGTAGGGAAGATATAGCTTAAGGTTAAGTATATTATGCTAAGACTCGTATACTATTAGTATAACCTTATTATAATTTAAAGATCTGAAGTAACTATAACTATAGCTATTAGTATAGAATAGATTGGGGTATAAGTCTTAGTTAGGAGTTTAACCTTCTGTATATAAAGCTAAAGACTCATTAATATTAATTATAAAACTTATTTTAAAATATAATGATAATAACTTATAATATGTCTTTCAGTAAAACTTTCTTCTTGAATAGGAATTTAACTTCTCTATAAGATAACTTTAAATACTTTAATTTTAATAAAGTTTCTTACTAATTATAAGACTAAAAAATTATAATAGAATTACTTCAAGTTAATTTAACTATTTATTTAAACTTTCGTAAAAGGTCTAATAGAATAGTTTATATTAAAATAAGAAGTAGTAATAATAAGTTGAAGTTTTATATTTATATAGTAGTTATAGGAGGGGCTACTGGCTCGCTTTCTACTATGACTATTAGTAGATATATTGCCCCCTGAAGTATGACTTCAGCCTTCCTACCCCCTTACTAACTACTATAGCTAGCCCCTAGTTAATCTGGGGCTGAACCTTTTATAGCTATAGCTAGTATACCTACTTCATATCAACCCTTTTATAGATAATAAACTACTGATAACTCTTTTTCTAATAACCTTACGTTTTTATACTTTTATACCTTTATTGTTATTAATACATAATTTGAATATCTTAAGATATTTAATTACTACTAACTATAGGTATTCTATTTAAATATTCATTATAACCTCAATATCTATAACCTTAATATCCTCTAGACTAAGTTCTACTTACTTTTAGGATAAGACTTTATATTATTAATATAAAATTTCTCTACTATTAATATAAGCTAACTTATAATCTCTATATAAGTATAATAAGACTTAGCTTATTCTTATTAGTAAATAATCTTAATATATTAACTAAGTATAATTAATATATAAATAATACTTATATAGATATAGATACTTCTAGTATAGCTAGATAGCTTTTAAAACCTCTATAATTATATTACTATAATATTCTAAAATATCTAGTAATTAGTATTATAGTAGTATATTAATATTAGGGTATTATCTGATTGATACTTAGTCCCTAATATTATTAGCTTAATAATATAAATTATAGGTTAGCTAGATGATATTCTTTTAAATATTTATAAGCTACTTATTAATTATAGTATTTAGGATGATTTTATTAAGGCTTATTCTAATAAAATAATAGTCTTAGTTATAGTAGTTATAGCTAGATATTTCTATACTTATTCTATAGTGTTTTTATAGGTAACTATATAGATTTTGAGGAGAATTTAGTTCTATTGTAAAAGATATAGAAGAATAATAGATTATAGAATACCTAGTTTTTAGTATTCTGTTTTATTCTTTTTTTAAGAAGTTTATAAATATTCTTAACCTTATAACCTTAATAGTTACTTTTAGCTATATATATTAAGTCTTAGTCTTAATAAAGCTCTTCCTAATTATTATTATGAAATCTTCTATTACTATAGGATTAAATATTAGAACTAGGGGTATAATTATCTATAATAATAAGTAATTTCATTATTTTAACTAGTTATAAGCTAGTATTGACATAAATACTATTATTAGGTAAAGTTTATAGTTAAATCTATATATAGAGTATAGAGCTTAGATACTATTCCAAGTATAAAGCGAAAGTAACTAAATATAGTAGCTACTCTCAAGCCTTATATAATATTATTCAAAAGTATAAAATTTATATTTATAGTTCTTCTAGAATTCCTTATTATACTCTTTTATAATCTTATTTATAGAAATAAGACTATAAGGAGATAAGGAGTTTAAATATCTTAGAGAGAATGAAATATAAAGAATAGATCAACATTATATTAAAATAACTAGAAGATCTTTATTTAAAGCTATTTTCTAACTAATATTCTTTAGTTATTTTAAAATACTCCAAAATACTTCTATATAGCTATAGAATAATGTAAATAATTAACTAGAGGGAGTCTTAGGAATTTAACACTTTTGAAAACTTTAAAATAAAGATATTACAACTTCTAATAATAGACTGTTATTATGAAACAAATAAAATTTTAAAGAATACTTAAACTATAAAGAAGTAGAAGTTCTTATTTTAGAAGTCTTATAATAAGAACTATTATTATTATTTATATCTTATTTAATAACACTTACTCATCTATATGTTAAAATTAGAATAATGATAAAATAGACTTATCTTAAGAATTATTTTAAATTGTACTCTTAAAATGAAATTAATAAGACTCTTATAAGAAATTTGAATTCTTTAAAATACTACTAAATTTCTATTTATAAGCTTAATAAGTATAAATAGCTTTTAAACATTAAGGTTTAATTAGTTATTTATAAAAGAAAATAGATATGAAATACCTATAAGGCTTATATAGCCATTCTAATAAGTATATTATTTCAAATCCTTATAATAATTACTAACTATTTTAATCTTAAGCTACTTTAATATAATATAATTAATACTTTTATATATATAATACTTAATAACATTATTTATATAAGAATACTATTAGATCAGTAAATATTAGGTAAAATCTACTACTTTAATAAAATATTATATGGTTTTGAAATTCCTTCTCTCTTATGATAATACTACTTAGAAGCAAACTTTTAAAACTTTAATTTTAAACTTACTATAAGAGAATTATATTACTAATTCAAAGAGTATATTATCTTCTTCTTCTATATTCATAACTATATACTGTTTTTTCTCTTAAAAGATACTTCTAAAATACTTATATTATGAATAAACCTTTAATAGAAATATTACTTTAAGAAAAATAAAGAATTATAATAATTTCTTAATATTAAAACTATTTAAACTTAATTAGCATAATAGTTATAATTCTCATAAGTAATATGAGTTGAAAAGCTTCTCAAGTACTTCATAAAATATATATAGTATATTGAAGAATTTAAAACTGTTTTAAACATTAAAGACCTTCTATTATAATATAATAAAACCTCTTATATAGAAATTAAATACTATTAATAAGATAGTAACTTTATCAATTATATCATAATTATAGTAAACCTAGATATTACTTCTATAATAAGTTAATCATTATACTTTAACTAAAACCTTTCACATAACTATTATATAGAAACTAAATAGATAATATATTTTTGGTAAAATAAAAGGCTTTTGCCTTAAGTCTAATTATACAACTAGTAATCTATTTGATTAACGTTATAATTATCATAAACAGTAGGTTTATGGTATGTAATAATGATTAAAAGAACTATTAAATACATATTCTATATCTCTTTAGAAACTTAATAATATAGCAAGCTAAGAACTAAATTATAATTACTAGTTTAATAATTCAAATGGAATTTTTAGTATTATTCTAAATTATTAAAGAAGCTATTTTTACTAATTACTTTATTATTATACTTTGAATAGATTCCATAATGAATATACTTAACAGAAACAAGATATATAATTTTCGCCTTACAATTTAAATTTGATACAATAATGAGTAAGTAATATATGTTATAATGATTAAAATAATATAATTATATATAAAATAATAATATATAGATATTTATAACTACTAATTATAATAAGAAGAATAATAGAAGTATTTTAAAATTAAATATATACTTTTAGGAGATTCTATAGTTAATAGTTTTATAAAGCTTCTTTGAAACTATTAACTTAATATTTGTATTACTTAGATCTATATAATAAATTAATTAAAATATTTAAAGTTGTTAATAAAAAGAAGAATTTTAAAAGAAACTTCTAATATTTAGAAATTCTAATAAGCTTTTTAACTACTAATTAAAATCTATAGACTTTAAATTATAATAATAATAGAATTAAATAAGAAACTTAGAAATATTAGAAATACATTTTAGTTGATAAGAAGTATCTAAATAGTTTATAAATAGTATTATTCTTCTTATAAGAAAGATGAAGATTTGATAGAAATAATAGAATAATAGAAAAAGCTTTTTCTAAAATTTAAATAGAAGATTTAATTAGTATTATTTCAAAAAGCTAGCTTTTAGGTAAAAATCTTAAAGCTAAGGGAACAATATAGAAGAATATATTCAAGAAGTAGAATTTATATTAATTAAACCTTAAGTACTAATACTATCTCTATTATTTCTACCCTATTCAAACTACTTAAAATAGAGCCTTGCGTAGCGTACTTGGCTACATTTAGTTATATAGAATACACACTAGATTTTGCCCCCTAATTATATGTAATATGTAATAGAGGGATTATAGGGTATTCTATAGGAAATCCCGGGGATTTCCTAGAGAAACCTTATTCTAGAAGTTTCTATAAAAAAGCTATGAAATCCTAGAGATAGAAGTATAATAGTTTAAACTTTAGTAATATATATAAGGTTTACAGCTATAAGAATATATAGTATTACTATTAAAGTTATACTATATAACTATATAAAATAAGAGTTTATCTTTTATATATAATATTAAACAAACTATACTTATAATATTAATAATTATTTCATATTCCTAATTTCTATTTATAATTTCTATTATATAGTAGTATGACTAATTATGTAAAGTATTCATAATAGTTTGCTATATTAGTATTATAGTAAATTATCTATAGAATACTTGTAGAATATTCATTAATTATTATAATAATATCTTTAAAAAAAACTCCTATCTAATTAAGAAGTATTTAAATAATAATAAACATAAACTTATAATAAGTAGGTTAATTAAGAAGCTCTAAATATTTAAAGTAGGTATTAAGTTATAAAGAAAAGAGATTTTGTTTTATAAATAGTAGTAGATTAAGTTTATTAAGTTAATATATAAAGTTAATATTTCGTTAGAATTATAAAATATAATACTATTAATATTTTAGGAAGAAATAGCTTTATAAATAAATACTACTTATTTTAGACTTATAATTAGTTATGATATTTCTATATGACTAACTTAATTAAATATTATAAAAAGAGAAACTTTAGTATTTACTAAAAGAAATAGTAAGGATTTTAAAGTTAAAGAAATCTTAGAAAATTAATTTCAAGATTTCTAATTAAATATACTTAGAGATTACTATTTTTAAAATAATTTAAGTTAGGTTATATAGTTAACTTAGGTTGTTTCTAAACTTAAGATCTATAACTTAATAATACGAAGCTAAATTAGTAAAATGAGTACCTTATATATTAACAATTAATTAAAGAATAATATCTTAATTATATTAATAGTTTCAATTATATATATTGATAAAAGATTGAGGATTTAGGAAATCTTCTTAATAGTTTATATAGAACTAGGAATTCTCTTCAGAAGTTAGATTAGAAACTAATTATACTTACTTATATTTAAAAGATGTAACTTTATAAATTATATTATAAGATTTAATAAATTTATATATTATTTCTAAAATAATAGATGAGTAATTATAAAAAGAAATCTTATATATTTATTTATCTAAAGAATAATATTCTAATATAGATATTAAGTTATTAGAATAAGATCTAATAGTCAATATAGAAATACTATAAATCTAGAAGTATTATAAATAGATTTTATAAATAAATGCTACTTCTATAGAAAGAAGTTATTTATTACTTAATTTATTATAAGTTAGATAAATATAGATAGGATTTTCATTATACTAATTAAGAAAAGTAAGTTTACTTATTATAATTATAAGAAGTCTAGATATTTCGCCTGAAATTATATTTTAAAAAGTAAAAGTAAAATAGAGTTAAAACTACTAGAGAAATTACTTAAAAAGAAGTAATTTTAACTTAAAAATATCAAAAAGGAATTATAATCTTATTTAGTATAAAGTAATCCTTAAGACTTCTACACTTCTTAAAAAGATTATAATAATAAGATATAATACTACTTATACTAAAGAAGTATTAAGAGAATAATAGAAACTTTAAATAAAGACTAGCTATAAGATTTAGAAGTAAATATCTATATTATTAATAATATATTATATTATAATAATTATACTTTAATAATAATAATAAGATTTATTATAATAAGTATAAGAGTAGTATACTTAGATTATATTAGAATAATTATACTGATATTTAATAATAGATTAAAGATTTAACTAAGAGATATTTTATATATAGAAGGACTTCTAATAGATATATTTAATAGGGAAAAATTCTATCTAAATAGAAGATATTTCTAAGGAAATAATATTATAAATCTTAGTAAAATAAATTCTATATATTTAGATATATTAAAGTAGGGATTCAACCTTATTATAAAAAGCTGGTAAAACATTATTATTCTAATAATACTATTTTCTCCTTAATAAAAAGTAGATTTAGAACTATAATATTAAAAGTTAGATTATCTTAGATATTAAGAGATAAAGTAGATAATCTAATTTACTAAAAGATATCTCTTATGAGTAGAAGATATTATTTTAATACTATATAAGATTTATAGTTTACTAAAGAGTCTTTAGTATTCTCTAAGAATACTTTGAGAAAGAGTAATAAAGGTTAGATATATTATTTATATTAATATTAGGAAAGTCAAACTAATAGGCTAATAGAAATACTTTCTATTAATAATAGATAATAAATTAAGGTTTAAATTATTAATATTTAATAATATAAAAGATAGATTAATATACTAGATATAATTCTTTATTATTAAATAGAAAAACTATTTTAGAAAACTAATCTAATTAATCTATATAGATAGTATTAGTAAATTTATAGTTTCTTTTCTAATAATATTATTAGGGGATTATAATATAGAAATTGAAGTATTTTTATTATATATTTATGAAGAAAATAAAGTATTAGAAAAGGTAATTTAAATTATATTAGATAAAATTAAAACTTTATTAATAGATATAGATATCTTGAAATATTTATAGGTATAGTAATTAATAATTACTATTTATATTATAAACTAATTATATATAGTAGTTATACTAAATAAAATACTTATTTAAGTATTAATCAAAGATCTAGAGCTAAGAAGGAATTCTATTGTTAATCTAAGTTAATTCTAAATTATTAATAATACTTATATTACCTATATTAATCTAGAGATTTGAGTTAAGTCTAAAAAAATAAAGTTCTAAATAGAGAAAGATATTCTAATTAATTATAAATAAAGCTAAGCTTATAGAATATAGATCAAGTTATAAAATAAGGTTATTATTATATCTATTATGATATTTCACAAACTTATAAATAATAAAATTAGAAAGTTATAAATCCTACTTTTTAGTTTAAGACTAAGATTATAGTAATATATTAAGATAGTTTTATCAGCTTTAAGAGTTTTCTAATTATAACTTAGAATACTAGAAGAAATATTAATAGAAGAAGATATTATTTAGAAAGGGTTATTTATTTATATAATTATAATAAATAATATACTTTTTTAAGAAGAAGAGATTTAACTATATACTAATTTAGCTACAATAGCTAAAATATATAATAGATTTATAAACAACTAGCTTTTATAGATAGAGGTTTATTTTGATAAGATAGTAATTCTTATTAAGAAGGAGATACTATAGTTTATACTATTTATAGAAGTTTCCTAAAATATAAAACCTATAGCTAAATAGATATTTAAATATAAGAAAGCTTATTAAAAGTTATTAAAGAGAAAAACCTAAGTTATTACTTATAAATTCTTCTAAGTTTATAGAAGAGACTTTATATATATATATATATATATGTATAAATATATTAATATCTTAAGTAGTTTTATAGAGGATTCCAATCATTTATATATAGAAAAGAAGATATACTGTAAGGTAATAAGATGTTATTAAAATATATTTCAATAGGGATTTTAAGAAAGGTATTGATATATAAACATTCTTATTATTTGATAATTATTTTATAGATTTAAAATATTCTTATTATATTAAAATAACTAACTATAATACTAACTTAGATTAAGTTATCTAGTTATAATAAGTATTATATAGCTTTAGATAAAAAGGTTAATAATAGTAATAGAAACTTAGGGAGATCTTAGTATGAATAGGTTTTAAAGCCTTACTATTAGATAATATTATATATTATAATAATATACTAAAACTTATAATAGTTGTATATATTATTAATATATTAATTATTAGACTAATTAAGAATATTCCTAAGCTTTTCTTATAAATTAAGTAAAATATTAAAATCAATAATTTAGGAGTATTAGCTTCTTTGTTAAGGATTTACTTATAATTTAATAAAGATAAAATAATAATCTTATAAGACAATTATCTAAAGAAAATATCTAAGGAACTTAGGGGATTCTTCTACCTAGCTATTATTTTAATAGAAATAGGAATTTAAGATTTTACTATATTAATACAAAGATAAGTGAATAAAGTATTTCAACAGTAGTATTACTAAATATTGAGAAAGTTCTAATTTATTAAATAAATAATATAATTAGACTTATTATTTAGTTATAAGTTATAAGTAAGATTCTTGTATAATCCTAGAGATTTTTATAAGAAGGAAATATTATAGTCTTTCTAATATATTAAAGTATAAAATAAGTATTATATTTACTATATTAAGAAAGATAGAAATAATCTAGAGCTTTATAGATATATAGATAGTAATTATATTAGTTATATAATTATTATTAGTTTATAACTGGTAAATATCGTAATCGATTAATTATATAAATAGTATATAACTAGTTATCTCTATTTGTA
>AMCV02000003.1:2984918-2996610 GCA_000350065.2 Colletotrichum orbiculare MAFF 240422
TAATTATACTTATTAGAAGAGAAAGCTTAAATAATAAAGTAATATATATATAAGTTTATAATTATTTTATAAGAAAGATAATAAGTTAAAATAAGGTAGTTTTTAAATATATAGAAACTACTAATAATATTATTAATAACTTTATAAAACTCTTTAGAAAACTACTATTTAAATAGATTAGAAATTTTATAAATTTTAAAAGATATAAAAATCTAAGAAATAATATTAAAATAGTAGAATTACTATTTTAATAAAAAGAAATATAATAAAAAGATTCTAAAGTATTTTATAAGAAATCTTAGGGATTTTATAGAGAAATATTATTCTAGAAGTTTTTATAAAAAAGCTATAAAATCCTAGAGATAGAAATATAATAATTTAAATTTTTATAATAAATATAAAGTTTATAATTATAACGGTATATAGTATTACTATTAAGGTTATATTATATAACTATATTAGGAGGGAGTTCATCCTTTATATATAGTATTGAATAGACTATACTTATTATATTAATAACTACTTCGTATTCCTAATCCCTATTTGTAGCCTCTATCATACAACAGTAGCCACCCGTGCCGGTCTACTGCGGGGCGACTCGCTGCAGCATCCAGTCACAGACCACCCCTGCTTGACTCACCAGGCCAGAGCTTTGGCGGGGTGAGTTGTGCCCTCTAAAACTGTTTTGTCCAGCATCTCGGACCTGTGCATCCGCCCTCACATCATCCCCCCGCACCACAAGCATCCTCAAATTGGACGTTTATGATGGACTCCGCGAAGCACGCCGTCGATGCCGTCACCGAAGGCGTCGAGAAAGTCGCCCTCGCTGGCTCCAACAAAGAAAAGGCATCCAAGAAGGACAAGAAGGCCAAGGATCCTGGCATGACATCGGCGGGCCCTCTCGAACTCTACCCCCCTCCTGAGTTTTTGCAGAAACGCATTGACTTATTCGACAAGCTGAAGAAGCAGTACGACGATGAAGTCGCCCAGCGACCCCGCCAGCCTATTACGATCACAATGCCTGACGGCTCTGTTCGGCAAGGCACGAGCTATGAGACGACACCTGGCGAGATTGCGAAAAGCATATCGAACAGCCTATACAAGCGTACGGTGGTGGCAAGGTTGGACGATGACATGAATCAGTTGTGGGACTTGGACAGACCGTTGGAGAAAAGCTGCAAGCTCGAGCTCCTCTCCTTTGATGGTACGTTTGCGTGATTATCGACGTGGAAGAATCGAAGTGTGGCACAGAGCCGAAAATAGAAACGGTTCAGGAGCTGATAGCACCATTCAGATGAGCAGGGAAAGCAGGTGTTCTGGCACAGCTCTGCGTGAGTTCAGCCGTTGCTCAAGCCTCCTTCACCAATCTAATCTTGTCCCAGCCACATTCTAGGCGAGGCTTGCGAGAGAAGATTTGGATGTTCCCTCTGCATCGGGCCCCCTGTTGACAATGGCTTTTACTACGAGGTGAGCGCTGAACAAACATCCACAATACCAGGTCAATTAAGAACTAAGTCGACCAATAGATGGCTCTTCCTGGAGGCGCAGCTGTCCAGGCAAGTGACTGGAAGCCTCTCGAGACCATCGTAGGATCCATTGTCAAAGAAAAACAGAAATTTGAGCGGTCTGTTACTTCACCACGGCCAGGCGACTATGGATAGACTGACTAATCGTGTCAAAGGCTCGAGTTGACCAAGGCGGAACTTCTCGAGGTATGTCATCGTTGGCCCTTTTCTTCTTGCTCTACCTCCGTTGGTTGACCATTTGTTGTTACAGATGTTCAGCTAGTAAGAAATGCTCTGGTTCGAAATGTGGTCGGCTTCCTTTAACCGAATTGCAGCAACAAGTACAAGCGGCACATCATCAACGACAAAATTCCGGACGGCACTAAGACCACCGTGTACCGTAACGGCCCATTGATTGATCTTTGCCGCGGTCCTCACGTATCCAGTAGTATGTAATAGGCTGCCCTTGGTATTGACTCCCAGACTGATCCCTAGCTAGCCGACCGCATTGAAGCGTTCAGCGTCAGTAATCAACCACCCTGATACTACATGTACCAACTAAACAGGAATACACAGATCATGAAAAATAGTGCCACCTACTTCCTGGGTTCTCAAGAGGTGAGTATTGACCCCTAGCAAACCGTGCAGCGCTAAGGGTCCTATGCACCCAACATGAACCTAACATCCGATGGCTGCAGAATGATTCCCTTCAGCGCGTTTACGGCGTCAGTTTCCCCAGCAAGAAGGAGCTGGCTGCGCACAAAAAGTGGCTCGAAGAGGCTGCCGCTCGTGATCATCGCAAGATCGGTCAGGATCAACAGCTCTTCTTCTTCCACGAGCTCTCTCCTGGCAGTGCGATGTGGTTGCCGCATGGTGCCCGTATTTACAATACGCTACTGGCTTACATCAAGGAGCAGTACTTCAAACGCGACTACCATGAGGTCATTTCCCCCAACATGTATAACGCAGAGCTTTGGAAGACCAGTGGGCACTGGGACCATTACAAGGATGACATGTTTGTACTCGACGTCGACAAGGAGAAATTTGGCCTCAAGCCGATGAACTGCCCAGGCCACTGTCTCATGTTCGCACACACACCCAAGGCGTACCATCAACTACCCTGGAGAGTCGCAGACTTCGGAGGTGAGTTTACCAAGGGAAGCCTTCTTGTTATGATACACGACTGATCAGCCTTCCGTGCAGTGCTCCATCGGAACGAAGCCAGCGGTGCGCTGTCAGGTCTCACTCGTGTTCGCAGATTTCAGCAGGATGATGCCCATATTTTTTGCCGAGAAGACCAGATCAAGCAGGAAATTGGCGATCTTTTCGACTTTTTGCGCGAGATGTACGGTCTCTTAGGCTTCACATTCAAGCTCAGACTCTCCACTCGTCCGGAAAAGTATTTGGGGGAACTGGAGACTTGGAACAGAGCCGAAGGCATGCTCAAGCAGGCTTTGGACGAGTTTGCTGCGACCCACGGTGGTAAGCATATCTAGTGTTTCAGCCTTCTAGCACAGACAAAGCTGAAATTGCTTAGGCGTTCCATGGACGCTCAATGAGGGCGATGGTGCCTTCTATGGTCCCAAGATCGACATCAAAATCATGGACGTCCTCAATCGAGTAAGCGCCAAAACAACAACGTAGTGCTCAATGCGGAAACGAAGACTGAATGAGACAACCTAGGAATGGCAATGTGCCACAATCCAATTGGACTTTCAGCTTCCTCAAAGTCAGTTTCACTTATACTCACTGCGTGCTGCTCAGGGCTGACTGACCGCGTCAGATTTCGGGCTTGAATACGTATCTGCAGATGTCCCGCACACTAAGAGCAACAAGGAGAATGGAGTAAATGTCGTTCCCAAAGTCACAGAGTCCAAGGCAAAGGATCCTCAGGCTGCTACTGACTCTGCGGCTGGAACCTGCGGGGAGGAGAAGAAAAAGCGTGTGTACAAGCCCCTTACTACAGGATGCCAACGCCCTGTAATCATCCACCGTGCTATGGCGGGGTCCATCGAGAGATTCACCGGTATGTCGCCTGTGATAAGCTAATCGGTTGGGACTGGGGCACTGACGACTCAGGTATTCTCATCGAGCATTTTGCTGGAAAGTGGCCTTATTGGCTGAGCCCCAGGCAAATCATGGTTATTCCTGTCGGCAAGGGCTTTATTGGATATGCCGAAGAGGTCAGATCGATCTTCAAGAAGCATGGCATGTGGTGGTATGCTCAGACTCCAGTACTTTCCTTCTCGGCACGGCACTAACAAGTTTCGCCAGTGACGTCGACCTCTCTGGCAATACTCTTCCCAAGAAGATTCGAAGCGCTCAACTGAGGCATGTATTTTGCTTATCCGTCACCGAAAATACTTCTAACTGTCGCAGCCAATACAACTTCGTTTTCGTTGTGGGCGACGAAGAAATGAAAGGCCGCCAGGTAAATGTTCGTTATCGCGACGACACCTCCAGCCAAGATCGTGGCAAACCGGTATCCCTCAATGAGGCCATCGAGAAGCTGAAGAAATTGCGCGACGAGCGCGGCACGTACAACCCTTTCACTATCGCCAACACTGCGACCGATGAGAAGATCCGAGACTGAGGTTAGGACGGGCTAAAATTTTGGTGGGGAGAGCTGACATAACAGGTGTTCAGTTGGTGATGTGGTTTGTGGGACGAGGGGAATGGTTACACGTGACAATACCAAACAAAACCTGATCAGTAGGTGAGGGGAACTTGGTAGTTAGAAGTGAGGCCCGAGCGCATGCGTGCCTAGCCGCGAAATTCAAAAATCACACAAACAGAAATGTGGAAAGGGTATCATGATGTTTGAATGAGACAACTCTTCTAATCTGCACGTCCTCAAAGGAGTTTACCAGCGTCACGACAGGCCTTTCCGTAACCACATTCCCTACAAAAGTTCATGTTCCAAGTACCCTATCATAGCTGCGAAGTGTGGAATATGATCCGCTATGCCAGCCTCTGCTCGCTGACAGGCTCCAGGAGTATAACGCTTCATGTCTCAAAGGTTGGTCCTAATTGTGCAGGACTCCATGCTCCATCAAGATTCTGCTAGCTTCTGAAGTTTGTGGCGTTGGCTTCGGAGTGTCCATACTGCTTAAGGCTTGGGAATGTGAATGCTCCTACTCGTCATCATACAACCGTGAACAACGAAAACTAGAGCAACAGGGTGAAACTCAAATGAGGTACCGGTGAGCCAAGTTCCGAGAGGAAGGTCGTGGAGTATCCATCGCTGGGAGATGAAGTAGGCCATCACGGCATCGAGGCCGAGACTGGTGGGAATGGGTGTGCCCTCAAAGTATTTACTCTTCCCAGTGGCATCCTTGGGCAAAGCTGAGACGGTAACATTGAAGCGAGCCAGACGAGTGAGACCGCAGAGAACGAAGAATGAGAGAAGAGCGTGGTCCACTGCGGTGCGAAGTCCGAGCGCGAAAGCGACAGAGGCAGGCGCGACACCAAACGAAATCTAGCAAACAGTTAGCTCGTGCTTCGAGGCTTGACTCAGGCGAAATGCAGTGATAAATTCGACGCCACACCTGCTTCGCGGTGACAAACATGAACATTCAAGGGATTAAGGGCGTACCAAATCCGCCAAGGAGTCTAATTCCTGACCCATCATGCTGCTCTTCTTCCTCCACCGCGCGACCTTTCCATCCATGAAGTCGAAAAACAGACCGAACGGCAGAAAGAAGAGGGCGAGATATAGTGTGCTGACAGAGGTCGGATCACCGAGACAGTAACGCAGCGAGGTCAGGATGGACAAAAGACCGCAAGCACCTATGTCAAAAAGGTAATCAGCAGCGTTCCAGCATCGTCGAATCTGTGCCCAGAAACTGGGAGGGGATACGTCTTGAGACTAGCACTGACCGTTACAGAGTGTGATGACGTCGGCTAGGTGAAGAGCGCGAACGAGAGAAAAGTGTCCGGTGTCAGCGGAGAGAAGAAGCTTCTGCTTGTCATGAGCTGCGACAAAGCCGTCAGTTTGGAAAGTATCAGATATTTTCATGGGCGTATTCCGCCATACAAAAAGACAACTTACCAGGCTCGTTGAAAGATGGGCCGTCCTTAGGAACACTGCCGTTCGTTGCTGCACCGCTGGTTCTCTTCGACATGGTGGTATAAGGCACGCGGCACAGGAAATGGGTCGTTGTTGCGTCGTGCTGGGCGGGGAGAAAACGCAGCAGTGCGATTCGGTGTCAATGTCTCCTTTTGTATCAAGTCCCTAGTTTGTTTTTGCCTGCGCTTGCAGTAAAGCACGCAAGGAACGAGTACGGGGACAGATAAAGTGTGGGAGATATGATCTAACGGTGTGGTGTTTTCGTTGAGAAGTGACACTATGTTGGCGCAGACAAGAAGATCTGAGCTTGGATGTAGTCACGCAGGCTACAAACAGATAGTAGTGTAGCTAGGCACATGCCGTCATTGCCCTCTGGCTCTAGGCCGGATTATGACAGAGGCTACAAACAGGGATTAGGAATACGAAGTAGTCGTTAATATAATAGGCATAGTCTACTTAATATTATATATAGGGGATAAACTCCTTCTTTATATAGTTATATAGTATAACTTTAATAGTAATACTATATACTTTTATAACTATAAACCTCATATTTATTACTAAAGTTTAAATTATTATATTTCTATTATAGGGATTTGATAGGTTTTTTATAGAGATTTCTAGAAAGATATTTCTCTAGGAAATCCCTAGGATTTCTATAAAATATTTTAAGATCTCTCTATTATACCTCTTTTTACTAAAGTAGTAATTCTACTATTTTAATACTATTTTCTAAGTTTTTATATTTTTTAAAATTTATAAAACTTCTTATCTATTTAAATAGTAATCTTCTCTAGGGTTTTATAAAACTATTAGTAATATTATTATTAACTTTTATATATTTAAAGATAACTTTATTTTAATTTATTATTTCTTTTATAAAATAATTATAAATTTATATATATTTTACTCTATTATTTAAGTTTCTTTCTTCTTGTAAGTATAATTAATCTAATATTATCTATTTATATTAATATAAATTTATTATTTATTTGTCTTAATTTATTAAGGAGACTTTAAATTTATATAATTTTAGAAGTAATATTAGATTTTATATAATATTTAGTTCTTATAATAGTTTAATATCAGGATTTTCAAAATATTAGGTTTCTAATTATAAAGAATATCTATCTAATTATTAATTTAGATATAGTCTTATAGTTAGTATAGTTACTATTTATATATCTATAGAGTTCTAAATTATTTGTTTTACTTTTTTTAATATAGTAAATATAATATCTATTTTATACTTTAGTATACTAGAGAAACGATAATACTTTCTTCTTATTAGAATCTCTAAAATGATATAAGACTTGTACTTATAATTTATAACTAAATAATAAGTCTAGTTATATTATTTTTATAGTAAATTGGAGTTTTCTAAATATTGAGTAATAATATTATTATAGTATTTTATTAATGTATCCTTTTATTAATATAGTAAAGTCCTAAGTTCCTACTTCTATTAGAATAGTAATTAGATAGAAGAATTTTCTAAATTCCTTAGATATTTCTTTTAGATAACCTTTTTATAAGATTATTTGTTTATTCTTATTAAACTGTAGGTAAATCCTTATGAAGGAGTCTAGTATTCTTAGGTTGTGTATTTTAATATTTTATTTAATTTATAAAAAGATTTTAATAATATTCTTAATTAGTCTAATAATTAATATATTATTAATATATACAATTATAAATCCCTCTCATGTATTGTTATAATATATAATATCATCTAATAATAAGGCTTTAAAGTTGATTTATATTAAGATTTTTTCAATTTCTATCACTATTATTATCTTTTTTATTGTAAACTATATAATACTTACTATAATTAGATAACCCAGTTTAAATTAGTATTATAACTAGTTATTTTAGTATAATAAGAATATTTTAAATTTGTAAAGTAATTATTAAATAGTAGGAATATCTATATATAGATATTTTTCTTAAGATTCATATTAAAGTATATTCTGATAAAATCCTATTACTTTACTATATATCTTCTTTTTTATATATAAGTAATTAGAATCCTCTTCAAAGCTATTTGAGATATTAATATATATATATATATATATATATGAAATCTCTTTTATAAATTTAGAGGAATCTATAAGTAATAATTTGGGTTTTTCTTTTTAATAGCTTTTAGTAAGTTTTCCTATATATAAATACTTATTTAGCTATAAGTTTTATATTTCAGGGGACTTCTATAGATAGTATAAATTATAATATCTTCTTTTTAATAAGAGTTATTATCTTATTAAAATAAACCTCTATCTATAAAAGTTAGTTATTTATAGTTTTATTTTATATTTTAGCTATTATAATTAGGTTAGTATATAGTTGAACTTCTTCTTCTTAAAAGGGTATATTATTTACTATAATTATATAAATAAATAAACCTTTCTAAATAATATCCTTTTCTATTAGTATTTCTTCTAATATTTCAAGTTATAATTAGAAGGCTTTTAAAATTAATAGAATTATTCTAATATATTACTATAATCGTAGTTTTTGGTCAAGAGGTAGGATTTATAACTTTCTAACTTTATTTTTTATTAGTTTGTAAAATATAATAATAGATATAACAATAATCTTATTTTATAGTTCAAATTATATCCTATAGGTTTAGCTTTATTTATAACTAATTAGAATATCTTTTTCTACTTAGGATTTTATTTTCTTGGATTTAAGTTAAATCTCTAGATTAATATTAGTAAAATAGGTTCTATCAATAATTTAGAATTAGCTTATATTAGGAATAGAATTCCGTCTTAGTTCTAGATCTTTAGTTAATATCTAAATAGGTATTTTATTTAGTATAATTACCACACATAACTAGTTTGTAATATAGATAGTTATTATTAATAGTTATACCTATAAGTATTCCAAAATATCTATATCTATTAATAAGGTCCTAGCTTTATTTAATATAGTTTAGATTATTCTTTTTAATATTCTATTTTATTTATAAATATATAATAAGGATATTTTAACTTCTACATTAGTTTCTCTTAGTAATAGTATTAGGAAGATAATTATAAGTTTACTAATATTATCTATATAGATTAATTAGATTAATTGTCTGGTGTAATTCTTCTATTTAATAATAAAGGATTATATCTAGTATACTAATCCGTTTTTCATGTTATTAAATATTAATAATTTAAATCTTAACTTATTATCTATTACTAATAACAAGTATTTCTACTAACCTATTAGTTTTACTTTCTTAATATTAATATAGATAATATATCTAGCTTTTATTACTTATTAGTTTATAATTAGTAAACGTCGTAATCGATCGATTATATAGATAGTCCATAACTAGTTATCTCTATCCGTAATATCTATATATAGATTATAGTATATATATATATATACTATATATTATAAGGATAAATCTATATAATAATCCGTTTATTCTTATTAGTCTCAATAAATAAGTTAACTATTTAGTTACTTATTACTATAGTTTTAGCTATCTTAGTACTATATTTAACCTAATACTAGTAATACTCTCTTTTATAGCTAAAGTATATTAAATACTGAAATCAGTATAAAATGTAAACGTAGTACAAAATGCAAAAATAACATAAAATATAAAATAAGCGTAAAATCGCCTCTAGTTATGTTATTTCTTTTAGTTATACTAAAAACTATATAAATACTATAAATAGTATTTCTCTATAAAAATATAATTTTTATTCAATATCATACTAAGTATTCTAGGTTCTTATTATAATATACCTTTCTCCTTTTCTATTACTTTCCTCTTATTATTCTATATACTTCTCTTTACTTTTATTTCTTCTTCTTATTATTATTAGTAGTTCTTATAACCTATTTTTCTATTTATATTATTACTTTATTTATTATTATAAACCCTTTAAGGGTTTAGTTATTAGATCTCTTAGTTATACTATTTATAAGGTTAGTTTTACTATTAATTTAATAGATCTTAAGGATCTCTTTTTACTTATATAATTAATAGAATATTATAATACTAATTATCAAGTATTTCTATTTAGTAATATTTAACTTCATAACGTATTTATAGAAAGAATAAGAATTAGTATAAACTACTATTAGTATTATCAGTATTTTTAAGTATTTAATTATTTATTTAAAAGTAGTAGAAACTATATATTTTATATTGACATCTATAGTTATACTATAAACCTTAGAAACTAGGATATATAATATAATTTGTTTGACTTAATAGAAGAAAAATAGATAATATTACGTTTAAGCTTACAAGTATTGTTATTCTTGTTATTTCTTTCTATTCCTAAGATAATAATAAATCCTAATTAGAATATTATATCTTTATTATTAGTAAATGATCTATTAATAAAAGTATAGAACTTTATCTCCTTAATATTAATAGGAGTAAATATTAAGCCTCACTTTAAGTTATTTATTTACTATATGAAATACTTATTAAATTTCTTAATTTCTTCTTCTATTAAGTCTTAATACTAAGTTATAATAGAAAGATTAAAGTATATTTCTAGTTAGTATATAGAAGTTATATATACCCCTTATACTTATTATTTAATATTTACTAATACTATTTTACTAGAAGTATAATTGATAAGCCTAATTTTCTTAGTTTAGTTTTTTTAGATAAAAGTTATATTACTATTATTTTTCAAAGTTATTATACTTCTATTAAAAATAAGAAGCTTATTATTTATAAGCTTTAACTTTAGTTCTATTATAAATCCTACTTATTAGAATTCTTCTTCTTCTTTATTATTAAATTTAGATAAATAGAAACTAAAAGTATTATTTATTTATATATTTATAATATTCAAATATACATTATCTATTCTAGAGATTATAAGGTATAAATTATATACTAAAGTCTCTATTTTCAATCTTTCTTTATAATAGTCAGAATATATTATATATTAATATCTACCTAATTCTATAAGGTTATATAATAATTAGATAATAATAATAGTACCTTCTGAATATACTTATTATAAGTTAGTAAGTAGTCTTATAAAGATAAAGTAATTTAATAGTATTTCTATTTATATATATACTTAAATAATATTATAAAAGTAAATTTCTATAGAAATATTAGAATATAGTATTATTAATAGTATTAGTATAAGGTAATAGTTAACTTATTATATTATTAGTAACTATATAAAGATATCAGTTTTCTCTTAATTATTAAATCCCTTAATAATTACCTATAACTTCTTATATAATATATTATTAATATCTTTAACTTTATTAATAAATCTGAAACTTAAGATCGTTATTTACCCGTATTTTTAAATATTAAAATCTTTAAGGTGTAGTATTCTTTGTATTAAGAGAGTTTCCTAGGCTATAATATATGATTTTTTAAAAAGCTTATTTAGTATTATAATAAGGTTATATTAATAGAGATTAATAATCTTACCTAATACTTCTACCTCTTTTATTATAAGGTAAGTATTATAATATATAATATTAGAAAGACTAGCTTTTATAATAGAAATATTATTCTTATATAGTTATCCTTATTACTTCAGCTTCACTTTAAATATCACTATTATAATTATTTCTTTAAATAGAATTTCTCTTTTAATTCTATTATTATAAAGATTCTTATTATTACTTTTTCTAATTTCAATTCAGTAATATAACTTAATTATTATTATTTAGAAAGTACTAGGTTTCTCCTTTATTTCTCTAATATATATTTCCCTATTAATTAAGATAAGTCTGAAGATTTTAATCTAGCCCTCATATTCCTAATAGATATATATATTTAATTATCATAAGAATTAGTAGATAGATATTATAAAAGAGCTATTATATATACTTGGGGTATTTAAAACTTAGTACTATATATAGATCTTATATACTTCTTCTATTATTTTATAAATAATTATTATATATCTTATTATATCTAGAAATAGGAATAATATTATATTAAAGTATAAGTATACTCTAAAGATAAATAGAGTTAGTATAAAATTATCAAAAGTATTAGTATTGTTAATTATTTTAATAGTACTTTATTATATCTTATCTCTTAATATTTCTAATATCTCATTATATATAATCTTATAAGTTTTCTATAGGAGGGTATAATACTATTTAACCTTATTAA
>AMCV02000003.1:2999119-3040690 GCA_000350065.2 Colletotrichum orbiculare MAFF 240422
CATAATCTCTTTATTTATAAAGAAGTATATTCTTCTACTAATAAGATAGTTCTTAAGTAATTATAATACTTGTCTTTTTATTTTATTAAAATATACTTCTTTTTAATCTTAGGAAGCTTCTAAATAAGTCTTTTATAAATGCTCAAAATAGATGTTTTATTCTTTCTATATCTATATATAGTAATAAATATATATATTATTAATACTTATATTTCTACTAGAAAATATTATTTATTCTCCCTATTATTTAGATATAACTTTTTAGTATATGATCATTAATATTTTTATCCTAGTTTATTAGAATACTTTTTTATACTTATTAATATAAACTATTATATTCTTATTATTCTATATTTCTCTAGAATTATTAATAAAATCTAATAAGGAAAATATAATCTAAAGTAATAGGTTAGAAGAATATTTATAATTAGTATAAACTTACTATATTTAATTATAAGTATTTCTCTAAAACCTATAACTTTAGAAATATATATATCTATTAAATAAATTATAACTACTAAGTAGAAGTTTCTTTCTAGTAGAACCCTATATATATGTTCTAATTAAAACTCTTAAAGATCCCTTAAAATAAACCCTATCTAATTATTATACTTAGTAATATATATAAAATAGTATAATTAGCTAGGAATAAGAATAATATCAAAGTTACTATTATTATTAAGTTAATCCTATTAGCTATAGCTATATATTTTAACTATATAAATATACTACTAGTAGTGAAAAAGAATAACAAAGGATAAAAACTAAGTATTATAAATTATTATTATATATAACTACTAGTATATAGAATAATACTTCTTCTTAATATCCTATAAAAAGTAACTTTAAAAATAATAATTATTATACTTATTAAGTAGGTAGTAATATCTATCTTATTAAGTTAGTATATAGTTATTCTTTTTTATACTATTTCTTATATTTATCTTTTTCCCTTATATTCCAAGTCTTATTATTAACTATTAAGAATTCTCTCCTTTCAATTTCTATTTTAATAATTATATTTAGCTAAATAGTTATATATCTTAGTATCTATTTAGTTCTTCTTATTTTGTTTCATAAATAATGTCTATTAGTCCTCTCGTATTATTAATATATTAATAGATATTTAGAGAAGTAAATATTTAGAAAATACTTAGGAATAAGAATAATAGATAATAGTTTTATAATATTTCTAAATTTAGTATTATTTATTATAATACTATAAACTTACTAGTTCTCTAGATATCTTTATAGAATACTTACTATAGATATATATTATATAGAAAGAATATATTTTAAGTATAATTACTATTTCTTTATTACTAGCCTCTCTATATTACTTCTTAGGATCTCTTTATGAGATAAAATGAGGTTTTTCCTTTTAGATTCCTTCTTTCTTATTAGTTATAGCCTGAATTCTTAAAGTCAGATTAAAAATTAGTTATTTTCTATTCTTTAAATTATTATTTATTAGGAGAAGATTTATTATATTATTATAGTTATTAAGTTAATCTTCTATTATTCTTCTATTTATTAAATATATATAGGATATTAAGAGATAGTAGTAAGGGATAGTAATTTGCTATAGATCTTTCTTTCTTACTTATATTAGTTTTATTGTATTTATTATTATACTTTTGCTTTAGTAAGTTAGAAGAGATCTTAATTATTCGTTTATTATATAATAGATATAAATAATATTAAGTTAATAAGTTATAATAAGTTTACTTTCTTTCCCTATTTTTACTCTATAGGTTTCTAGAAGTTATATTAGTATCTCAAGATAGTATATAGTTATAATAGTTTTAAATCTATCTATTTTTACTATATAGGTTTCTAGAGACTTTTTTGAGAAGTATTATAATCTTATCTCTTAAGATTATTCTTTATTAATCTATAGTTAAATAGGAGTAAATAATATTAGTAGTAGTAAAATATTACTAATTAGTACTAATTTGTAGTTAGTAAATATTATATTTAATTAATAATATAAATAGTATATAATTAGTTATTTCTACTTATAATATTTATATTTAAGTTATAGTATATATATATACTATATACTATAAGGATAAATCTATATAATAATCCTTCTATTCTTATTAGCCTAAATAAGTAAGTCGACTATTTAGTTACCTACTACTATAACTTTAGCTACTTAAGAAAAATATTTAACTTGATATTACTTTTTCTTAAGGTATTCTTAGGGAATATTAGAAACTCTTTAATAAATTATAAGTTTTATATAGTATTAAGATAATATCTTCTACTTATAATAGATACTCTTTTGTAAGCTAGATTACTAACCTTATTCCTTAACATTTCAGATATTCTAATTTTAATATTATAATTCTAAGTCTATTTTCTATCAAGTAGAAAATCATACTGTTAGAATAGTAGTATTTTACTAACTTTTCATACTAAAGTTAAATTCTTACTTTAATATATCTAAATATATAAAGATTATTCTATTAGGATTCAAAATATTATTTCCTTAGAAATACTTTCTATTAAAATAGAATCTTTCCCTATTAAATATATTTATAAGAAGTCCTTCCATATATAAAATATCTCTAAGTTAGATCTTCGATTTATTATTAAATATTAGTATAATTATTCTAATATAATCTAAATAAACTACTCTTATACTTATTATAATAAGCTTTATTATTATTATTAGAATATAATTATTATATTATAACAGTTTATTAATAGTATAGATATTTATTCTGTAATCTTATAATTAGTCTTTATTTAAAATCTCTACTATTCTTTTAATATTTCCCTAATATAAATAATATTATATCTTATTATTATAATCTTCCTAAAAAATAGAGAAGTCTTAAAGGTTAATTTATATTAAATATAATTGTAATTATTCTTTAATATTCTTAGGTAAGAGTTACTTCTTTTGAAGTAATTTCTCTAGTAGTTTTAATTCTATTTTATCTTTACTTTTTAAAGTATAATCTTAGGCGAAATATCTAGACTTCTTATAATTATAATAGGTAAATTTAGTCTTGTTAGTTAGTATAATTAAAGCTTTTTAATCTATTTAAATTATAATAGATCAAGTAATAAGTAATTTCGTTTTATAGAAATAGGATTTATTAATAAGATCTATTTATAATACTTCTAGATTTATAATATCTCGATATTAAGTATTAGATTTTATTTTAATAGTTTAGTTTCTATATTAAGAAATTATTCTTTAGATAAATAAGTATATAGAATCTTTTTTTATAATTATTCTTTTACTATTTTAAAAGTAATATATAAATTTATTAAACTTTATAATATAATATATAAGGTCAGATTTTGTAAGTATAAATAAGTATAATTAATTTCTAATCTAGCTTTTTAGGACAATCTCTAATCCTATATAAATTCTTAAGAGGATTTGTTAAATCCTCAACTCTTTATTAAGATATATAATTAAAGCTATTAGTATAATTAAGATATTATTCTTCAACTAATTATTAATATATAAATTATTAAGTTTATTAATTTAACTTCTTATTTTCAAACTATATATCTTAAGTTTATAAATAATTTGATTTAATTATATAATCTATTTCAAACTATTTTAAAAATAGTAATCTTTAAGTTTCTTTAATCAGAAGCTTTGAAATTAGTTTTCTAAGATTTCTTTAATTTTAGAATCTATAGTACTTCTTTTAATAAATACTAGGGCTTTTCTTTTTGTAATATTTAATTAAGTTAGTAATATAAAAATACTATAACTAATTATAGATTTAAGATAAGTAGTACTTATTCATAGAACTATTCTTTCTTAGGATATTAATAGTATTATACCTTATAATCTTAATAAAATCTTAACTTTATATATTAGCTTAATAGACTTGATCTACTACTATTTATGAAAAGTAATTTCTTCTCCTTCTAATTCAATAACTAGTTTAAGTATTTAAAGCTTCTTAATTAGCTTATTTATTATAAGCTTATTATTATTATTATTTAAATACTTTTTAACTAAGTAGAAGTTTTTTTAGATATATTATTATAATAATTAATTAATATTTTATAAGTATTGAATAGATAATTTATTAGAATACTAATATAATAAATTATGATAAGTATTTTGAATAACTAGTTATACTATTATATAATAGAAGTTATAAATAAAGATTAGGAATATAAAGTAATTATTAAGATAATAAGTATAGTTTATTTAATATAATATATAGGAGATAAACTCCCTCTTTATATAGTTGTATAATATAATTTTAATAGTAATATTATATATCTTTATAGCTATGAACTTTATATTTACTATTAGGGTTTAAGCTATTATGCTTCTATTGTGGGGATTTCGTAGGTTTTTTATAGAAACTTCTAGAAGGGTATTTCTCTAGAAAATCCCTGGGATTTCTATAGAATACCCTAGGATCCCTCTGCTATACGGATAGTAGCTAGTATAATATAAACATAGTAGCTCTAGTGGGTAGATATTAAAAATAGTTAATGCTTTGAGAACAAGCTCTCTCCCTTTTATATAGAAAGGCTAGTTGGAATAAGAGAGTATACTAGAAGAAAATATTACACGAAATTAGGGGGTAAAATCTAGTACATATTATATAACTCAACGTAGTTACATATGCTATATAAAGCTTTATTCTAAGGTATTGATATAGATTAAAACCTATAGAAATAATATCAATATCTAAAGTTTAATTAGTATAAACCTTACCTCTTAAATATATTATTTCTAGTAAACTTCTCTAGTTTGAAAAGTTTTATTTATAGATTAATCCTTTTCAAGAATACTGATTAAACTTTCTATTTATATCTTATGAGAAATTTCTTTTATAATTTTATTATCTTTATTAAACTTCTATTTCTACAAAAATAATAGTATTATCTATAAATTATTAAGATATTTGTCATTAACTAAAAGGTATTTATAATATTTCTAAGCATCCTATTGAACTTTATTACTCCTATGATTTAGGACTTATAAGTCCTAGTTAGTAATTAAGGGTTTTATCAGAGGTTTTGAATACTAAAAGCCTTTCTTCAAATCTCTCTTCTTATTATATGTCTAGTTTAATTATAATTAAAATATAATTGATAAAGCTGATATTTTATGAATAGTATTTAATTTCTACATAAGAGACTTAATTATACTATTATAAGAATCCTTTAGCTTTTAGAGGACTTTTAGATTATCTAATCTATTATAAATATTTTATAAGCGATTTAAGGAGCCTTTTGATATATAATACTTTTGAAAGCTATAATTACTATACTCCTTAATTTAAAAGTTTTAATATTAAGAGATTATCATAAATCTTTATTTCCCTAAAAGTAATACTTCTACTAAAGATCTACTAATAATATGAATACTTCAAAAGTATTATTAAAAGAGAAAGAAAATATATAATTATTAATAAGATGAAGATGATATATCTTTTAAGGTAGTAATATAACTTTCTTATAATAGATCTAGAATTAACATATTTAAGATTTATTTCTAAATAGTATTAGTGGAAGAGAAGAGATTTTGAAAGCTCTATAGTATTTTATTAAAATAATACATTTTACCTAGTACTTAATAACCTAGTAACATCTCTATAGAGATAAGCTTACCAATTATTATAATAAAAAGTTTAAACTATAGTATATTAGAGTAGTTTAAGATTAGAGCAATTAGTAATTACTATGAAAACTCAAAATTTTATATCTATCAGAATAGTTATATAAGTCCTATAGCTATCTTATAACTATTAATATCTATTAAAGATTCATTAAGTCTCAACTTTTAATAAATATATATATTTATTAAACTTATAAATCAAAATCTAGTAATACTCTGAAACCTTTGAATTTCTTATAAAAGTTCTATTGATTGTACTTTAGAAATATAGATGAAATTTAACTGTTAAAACAATTTCATTTAATATTACTGTAGTCTTAATATATGAATAAGTAAATACTACTAAAGAAATATAAGTAACAGTAATAGTCTTTATTATAAGACCTTTAGAATATAAATTCCTATTTGTCTATGTTCTGAATATTCCCCAATTTCTAATTTGCCTTATACTTAAAATTTATTATTAGAATTTGTGATATTAATATTCTAGAGTTTTTAAGAAAATTACATTCCTAAAACTCCTTTTAGTTAATTACTTATACTACTCTATAGCTATGAATAAGAATATTATAGAATATTTTAAAACAATTTATTAATACCGATACAAAAGATAGCTTGAAATAAAGATCTCCTCATTACTCTAATAAAGTATTTTGTCTATTTATTATACTTAATTCTTACTAGAAATATTAAAACTCTTTACCTATTTATAGTTTTTATTAGAGTTCTGGCTATTTAGCTATTACTTATATTTATCCTAATAACCTATTCTAAGTATTTAAAAGCTTAAGTATTCTCTATTACTCTTATAATCCTATATTCTCTATTTATTATAGAAAATCAATTATTAGAGTTAAGATTATACTACTTTAATTACTTATACTCTATATTAGTTCAATTATAATATTAGAATATTTAGTAAATAGACTACTTAGTAGCCGAAGTATAATAAAGCTGAAAGGTCTATATAATATAAGGTTAACCTTTCTAAAAATAAACTCTATTTAGATATTAATATTATAAAGTTCCCTACTTCCTATAGAACCCAAACTTCTTATTATTATTACTATTTATATTAATATTAATACTATTTTCAGATACCACTCTAAATAACCTATTCTTTAATAATTGAGAGTTGTTAATTCCCCTTGACCTTTTACTAGTTACCTATCACTAGTTTGACAGTTTTATCTATATAAGTAGAATTAGAGAGAAACATAATAGCTAACTCTGGAGGAATTACTAATATATGCTTTATAATTCTATGGAATACCTCATAAAGCTTAGAGATATTTACTACATAGATATAAGACTTTAAACTACTATAATTATTTCGTATTTTGATATAGATTACTTTATTAGGCCTTCTATTAAGATTTAAATAAACTATTAAACCAATTTTGATTAATTCTATCATAATTGATTATTCTTATAATTAACATTAACCTTTATTAGAATTACACTATTTAAACTTATTCTATAAGCAAAGCTAAGTTTTTATTAAAAAGAATACTTCATCAAAGGAGATATTATAAGTTAATATAACTTTATTTTAGAGTAAAGTCCATATCTAATATTAATATATAGAAATATAGCTAGCTAAAAGGCTAATAAAATATATTCTTCAAAGTAGACTAACGAATTATATTTTGGTTTTATGTATATAATAAGAATAAAATACTTATGATCATAAGTATAGAAATGAGCTAAGTCTAACTTTATAATATTATTCTTTTAAGTAGCCTTATAAAGTCTCTAGTATAGTATTTACTAGTCTAAGAAATATATTAATATTTAATTTTCAACAAGTACTATAACGTATAGAATTTTAAACTATAAGTTATAGAATAGATTATTCCTTCACCTCATAGTTCTTGTATAAGCTTTAATAATTATTCTAAAATATTTAATATTTGTATTTTAGCTTTAGATATATAGAGTAAATAGTTTGAGATATATATCTTAAGAGATAAAACTCAGTTTTAATCTCTCATATTTAGAGACCTTATTATTATACTTGAAAACCTTAATATTGATAGTATACTAATACTTAAGAAACATAATAAAGCTCTTTAATACTTCTGTTATAATAGCTCTAATATGACTGATAGAATAAAAGTTATAAAAATAATTAGTAGCTCTATTTATGAATATTAGAATTAAGATATAATTATTATAGCTTTAATAATAGGAATAGAGGTTGAAAAAATATATTTTCGAGAAGTAATATATAAAGTACTCTTATATTTTATATAATAGATCTTATATTTTACTTTACTAATAATAGAAGCTTTCTATATCTCCGAAATAAACTAATACTTACGATATGTTAAGTAATTATTAGTAATATAAACATGTTATACAGTTAAGATATAATAATGAAAGAGTTTTCTATTAGAATATCCTAACTACTAATATTAAAACTATTTATTACATTCTAGTTATTTTTAATTCCTATCTATAATATACTACTAGTAATAGTAGTATCTAAGAGAAGACTAATATTATGATAACTATACTACTAAAATAAGTAATAACTTGGACAATATATAATACTTAAAGACTTATAACCTATATTAAGTATTAATAACTGAAATCTCAGATTCAGTACTTCTTTACAATTAAAATTAAAGGTTTAACCTAATATCTTACTAACAGGTCTTTTCTTATAATTACTAGAAAGAAATAAGATTTATTATTAAACTATATAGAAAGTAATTTTATAGAGATAAAACTTAAATTCCTTACTTCTTATAATTATAATAAAACTCTTAGTATCTCTATACCTTTTGATAAATATATATTCTATAATATATTAGATATAACCTTTATGAAAGGCTTCCAAAAGAATTATAAGATACTCTATATCTTAGAAGATATAAATTAGAATACCTAAATTAAAAACAAAAGAATCTTAGAAAACATATTACTAAATTCCTTCTTCATAGTATATTTATTATATAGTATTATAGCTATTTTAGCTAGAAGACTAGTAATATAATTACTTTGATCTAAAACTCTAAAGATCTTTTAAAAAGTCTTAATTCAGAATTAATAACTATTTGGCTTTCTCTTCAATTAAAGTATCTAGTATTTAGTCTTTATTGGTTAATTCAAAGTATATATAATAATAGTATATCGAGATATAGCTTTGTTTGTCTTTTAGAAAGTATAGAGGTTTATTTAAAGCTTAAAAATCTCTCTTATTATTTGAAATATTTAAAGTTGTAGGTAGAGCTTTTATTAAAATATTAAACATACTATAGCTAATCCTATCATATTAGAAAGCTTTAGAGAGATACTACATATCCTCAATGATAGTTAAAATAGTTGTATTTGAAGATATTAGATCTAGATAGCTATGAACTATTAATAGATAGTTTTATATATATGAGACTTCATTAATGAGTAAACTAATAAAGTTATAGCATTATAAATTTAGAACATTTTAATAATAGAGATAATATAAGTAATTATGTAAGGTTAATATATAATATCTTATTACTTCTAGAATGATATATTAATTACAATTCCTCTAATAAGATACTTAGGCCTATGAGATTAAAATATCTTATAATATATTAAAATAATAATTTAGAAGTATAAAGTATCCATAATATCGAAATGATTATAGAAATTAGTAATTTGTATTACTATATCTTCTACTATATTATGATATTGGTATTAAAATACTTTGCTAATATACTTAAATATCCAGGCTTCTATATGAGTTTAATTTAACGATTTATATTAATATTCTTAACCTTTTAAAATACAAAGACTATAGAAAGCATTAAACTAGTAATACCTAATTAGTAAAAAGTCAAGGGGAATTAAGAACTCTTAATTATTAAAGAATTGGTCATTTAGAATAACATCTGAAAATAGTACTAATATTAATATAAATAGTAATAGTGATAAGAAGTTCTAATTATATAGAGAATAAGGAACCTTATAATATTAATACCTGAATAGAGTTTTGGTTTGGAAAAGTTAACTTTATATTATATAAAGCTTTTAGTATTATTATACTTAGGCTACTAAGTAGTCTATTTACTAAATATTCTAGTACTATAGTTTAGTTAGTTTACAGTAAAGATACTACATATAGTTTAACTTTAACCCTAAAAATTGATTTTCCGTAATAAATAGAAAATATCAAGTTATAAGAATAATAGAGAATACTTCAGCGTTCATTTATCTTGAAATAGATTATTAGGATAAATATAAGTAATAGCTTAATACTTAGAATTCTAATGTTGCCCTTCGGAATATATAATATAAATAAATATTTTATGGTTTAAAAAGAAGTAAAACCTCTAAAGACTTCATAGGAAGAATAGAGAAATCATAAAAGATTGAAGTCTAAAAAACCTAAAGATTAATAAAGGTTTGAGAGGAAAGATGTAAAACTAAAGTAAATATATTCAGAAACATCAGAAAAACCTAAAATTAGTAAAAGGTTAAAGAAAAAGATTAATCTTTAGAGGATAGTTTATTGAGACTATCTCTTTTATAGGAGGATGAAATATTAAAATTATTCTATAATATCCTCTTAATAATCATATTAAATTTAACTTAGTTTAGAAGCTTTACCAAAGGATGAGGAGCATTATCACTTATATTAATATAATAAAGATTAATCTAGTTGTTCTAAATAAGACTTCTAATATAGTAGTGATAAATATTAATATATCTAGCTTTATTATAGAGTTCAGTACTTTTAGCAAGTTCCTTTAGCTAATAGATTACTCAGAATAGCAATTAAATTAATAATAGCTTCAAATCCTCAAGCTTCATTAATAAAACTATAATTATCATATAAGTAAATAGCTTCTTTAGTAATATCTATAAGAACTATATATTTAGCTTATAAGTGCATAAAGCTGCTGTTTTTCGCTTAGTTAAGCTATAATTTGTAATATTATAACAGTCTAGGCAAAATATATAAGTTAAAGTGGATTTTCTATTATTAATATTTCTAATCTAATCTAAATCTATAAGCTTAAATAGATTAAAAGGATTAAGATTATTATAATTATAAATTAACTTATAATTTAGGCTTTTTCTTCCAGTAGACCTATATTCTATAAAAAGTAAAAAAGTATTCTTTGAAAGGATACAAAGAAAATTGAGAATAGGTAATAATAGTTAGAAGGATATCTAGCTTAATTTTTAAAGCTAAATATAATAAAGCTTCTATTTCGTTTTGATATTCTAATATTTCTTTTTTACAATATTATTCTCATGAATAAAGAATTTAGCTTTATTATTTAGTAGAATATTAAAACTATAGATATTTCTTTTATTAAACTTAATAAGAACTTTATTAGTATACGTAAACTAATTTCTTTCTCTACTTCTTTTCTTTTAGTTCATAATTAAATCATTATTTAAAAGGTATTAGGGTTTCTTAGATCTTGAATTTGAATATCTATTTCATATTACCATAAATATCCTCTAAAGTAGTAGAGTTATTAGCTATAAATAATATCTTTTAATATAATATTTTAAAATAGCTAGATATTAACTTTTATTAAGAATACTATTCAATATATATATTCCTTAATTATAGACAGATACGTCAAAACTGACTTTATATAAGATAGATTTAAAGTATAAATACTATAATCTGAAGCTTCGTTTTAACTTATATAAAGCTTTATTGAATAAATAAATGAAAGGCTGATTCTTATAGTTAGTACAATAGACCAAACCTTAAGACCCTTTATTATAGATTCAATTAATAAGTAATTTTATATATATCTTTTTATCTACTTTTATATAAAACAATATAGTAGTCATACTATATTCAATTGAAATCTAGTTATAAATAAATAGATACAAAATATATATCTATCATTCTTCGATATATATATAGTACTAAAAGTCTCTAAAGAATGAATTTTAAAATCCTAGTTAAACCTTTTAGCAATTTATCTAGATTTATATATAAGATTACTAGGATCTTAATGATTAGGTTTTATTCTATAGATCTATTTACTTTCTAATACATTAATATAATTCGTTTTAATAAAAGAAATATTAGGTAGTAATATAGTAGTTTAAACTTCTTTAAACTTTATAGACTTAACTTCTTTATTTATAGCTTAAATCTACTTATTATTAAACTAAGAATTATAACTTCCAAAAGAATAGTTAGTTCGTCTCGAATGTTAACTAATAATATATACTTAGTAATATGAGAACTACTATATTTATTAATAAATACATTATTATTACAATTATATTAATTATAATCAGTATAAGAACTAAAAAGATAGTTTTTGACTATAAGGAGGAAACGTTTTATATTAATATTATATATAGGTACTTTTAACTTCTAGACTTAAAGAAAGAGTTTCTATAAATATAATCAATCTTTCATCAAAGTCCTGAATACTATTAATAACTCTGTTAGAATGAGTTATAAAGAAACTGCTTATTTCTTATTAGGAAAAAGATCTAAATTCTTGTTACTATTATTAACTCTATTAAGAAGAAACAAATAACTAGTATTTTTAGTAGAATTGTAAACTCTAATAGACTTAGTATATATTAGATTATAAGAAGAATTATTCGAATTAAATTAATAAGACTTATTTTCTTGACTAGACTAAGTAGACCTAGTAATTATAGTATTATTAGAAATAGATACTTCTTCTTTCTATTACAAATTCAATGAGCTTTTAAGAATGTTTATATTTCTAGATTCAGTAGTATTTTAAACTTGAAAAGTCTAAAGTAGATAAATATTATGAATTTAAGTAATTATAATATATTATGTTATCTTTAGATTAAATCTGTTAGAATATCTACTCTTAACTTTGAATCAATAGATATTATCTTATATTTGTATATTACTAATAAAGAGCTTGCTCTATGTTTTAACTTTTATGAAATCTTCAGCTTAATAGAAAAATAAAATATTCTGTTGTAAATTGGAATACAGGTTAATACAACTAATTTCTAAAAGTACAAAAGTAAACTAGAGTGATAGTAAAGGATTGTAGCTATATTAACTATCGTTCTTATAACCCTTTCAATTAAAATATTAAACTTATAAGTATAACGTAAATTTATATTATAAATAAGATTATTACTCAGAAAAATGACTTTTATCCTATTATGAGAAAGTTTAAAGCTGCTACTTATATTAACTTTCTTAATTCTCTTATTATTATTACTATTAATTATATTAATAAACCTCTTAAAGACCAAAGTAATTTTTTTAGAACTTTAATTTCTTAATAACCCCTTTGAAATAGATTTATTATACCTATCTATAAACAAAGCAAACTATTGAAAGTAGTTATAAGTTTCTAGGTAAATAGGTCTATATGAATCTAAACTAATATAATTAAGATATTCATATTAGGTGTTAGCTATAAGAGATACTTTAGTAGTATTTTAATAGAGCTATAATAAATTTAGAAAGCTTATACTTAAAGTAGTTTATTAGACTATTGAAGTAGTAGTTATATATAACCCTAATAGTAATATCTTCTATAAGCCTTAAGGTTTAGGCTTATAGATACCCCTTACTACCTTTCTACTTTATTATTATAGTAATTCTTACTATTAATAGCTTTCATAATACTCTAGTAATTTCTAGTGACCTAAGTTAGTTTAACCAATTAGAAAAGTCTATTTAAAATACTTCTCCTAAGAACTTCTTATATTAAATACATCCTATTAATAAGAAAATTCAAATACTCCTCATATTAGATAGTTCTACTAATAGAGGAATTCATACTATATTCCCCCCAAGTAATGCTATACTATATGTTTCTTTTTATTAATCTAAAAGGAGCTTCTTTCTTTATATAATTCTATTTTCTTTTCTCTAGAATTGTATGACTTGCTGTCTTATACTTATAATAATACTATGATTTCACTATTTTCGTACTTTTACTTCCCTTTTTCACGTCGTTTCTATTATTGTATCTATTACTATTACTAATAGTTGTAAACCTATTGATAATAAGTTTTATTACTATTATACTCCTTCCCAACTTACTATTTATACTTATAGTAGTAAAATCTTTAAAAGTAATTCGAATAGTAATAAGAACTAGCTTTTTAACATTAGTATTTCTACTTATTTAAACTATTATTCTAAATATAATAGAAGTAGCTATTCTTGGACCTATATATTTAGTTATAGTTCATCTTACTATAGATATCTAAAGTTAAAAGATAAGTATAAATAAAACTCCTACTTTTTTACTACTAGTCTCCAGTTATATACTACTAACTACCAAGTCGATTACTTAATTATCATTAGTAAGTAAATCATTACTCTTATAGCTTTAGCTACTAATAAGAAAAATAGTCCTAAAAATTACATTACTTCATTTTCTTTACTAGAGTTATCTATTATAGCTTAGTATTATAATAAATACTTCTATTATACCTAATAATTACTTCTAGCCTATATTAGTACAATATTTACTACCTTTTCTTCTTATACTAAAAATACGCTCTTATTTACTACTATTTATATTCTTCAATACGTTTTTACTCGCTATAGTAGTATTATATAAATAATAGTAAGTTTCTCTTTTTTCTTATTCCTATTTTTATTATACTAATCTTTGTGTAACAAAATACTATAATGCGTTTAAGTAATTATACTATACCTTATTAATATTATAGCTATATCCTTAGTTTTATTAATACTAATTTACCTATTAACTATTACTATGTAATTACTATTAGAATAAATAGATATATAGGTAAATCGATAGTTAAGTTATTACTATAGATAACTGTGAAATTAGGAGAAATATAATGTGATAAAGGTAGTTTCTTCAATATAAGGATTTATTTAAAATATTTATAATAATAATAGTTAAATAGAAAGGGAAATAGTAATTTGATTAATAGTATAATTGACTATTTCTAATTGTTATTTGTAGAGATATTAAGGTTCTTATATGGAGGGTTGATTTCGGAGTTCTAGTTATACGACTAGAATTCTAGCTATAGCTATAATATATAGATTACTATAGTTATAGTTCATGAAACGCTATAATTATAGTATATATACTTTAGTGTAATATATAGGTTATTATACCTATAGCGTATGATACGTTATAATTATAGGATATAAAGTATTATAACTATAGTATATATACCTTAGTATAATATATAGGCTACTATAGCTATAATATATAATATATTATAACTATAGTATATAGGCTAAAATATAGTATATACTATAGCGTAACTATAATATATTACCTACTATAGCTATAATGTATGAGGTATTATAATTATAATATATATAGTTTAAGCTACTTCTAGTATCCTATAAAAAAGTAAACCTTTATGCCTCTACTTTATTTACTTAGGAACTACTAGGAGTAAAAAAGCAAAATAAGTATGTATTTATAGAGCGAGTTTTATATAGAAATATTATATAACTTCTTATTATTTATATTAGAATAATAGAAATAGAAGTTCTTAATATATTAGAATGAATCTAATCCCCTTATAAGGTATATTTTACTAGTATATAGCTTATTTATATAAGAACTTATAAAACGTAATAAAAAGTAAGAAGAGAAAAATTTATATAAAGTTATAAAACCTAAAACTATAAAAAGTAAAAAAGGAAAGACTTTTAAGATATTTTTTCTTGAAATTTAGATAAAGTTCGCTTGAATTTCACTAAGCCTAAAAGCTTAGTTTGAATATTAGCTATATTATCTTCTATACTTATATAATATATGAAGATATTCTTATCTTTAATAAAATCTCTTATAAAGTAATATCTTATATTGATATATATATATCGTTTATGAAATTTAGGATTTTTAGCTAGCTTTCTTACTATTAAATTATCTATAGACATCTTAGGTTTTTTAACTTTAGATAATCCTAGTCTTAAGTGTATATAATTAGAACTATAATATAAAGAAGTTACTTCTTTATAGGTATTTAATAGAACTATATATTTAGTTTTATAAGTAGATAAAGCTAATATATCTTATCTCTAATAGAATAACTTATGATATTACTATTTTCTCTTAGATAGAAAATATAAGAAGAAGTAGATTTTCTATTATTTAGATCTCTTAGTTAATCTAAATTAGTATATCTTATCATGTTCTTAGTAGAAGATATATCTTTATAGTTATAAGTAAATCCATATTCCTTATTATTATTTAAATACTTCTATATATAGTTAAAAATTAAAGAATGGTTTTTATCTAGATTATGAATAAACTAAAAGTATTCTATTATTATAAAAGTAATATTAGGCTTTATATTTAAAACTAAATATCATAAAGCTCTTGTTTCCTATTAAAATCTTCAAATATCTTTTTTTAAAGTTTTTTCTTTATTTTTAAGTAATTTCAGATTATTATCTATAGGGGTTTCAAATTTATAGATAGTTTCTTTTCTATATTTCTCAATAACTTTCTCAGTATATTTATTCTAATTAATAATAATTGTTTTTTCCTTATAATTTATAGATAAGCTATAACTAAGAAAAGTAGAAAGCTCTCTTAAATCTTAAATTTTCATTTCATAGTTTAAGAAATCATATATATAATCAGCTGCTTTTTAATTATTAGTAGCTAGTAATATATTATTAATATAATAAGCTAAAATAGCTATATATCGTTTTCTATTTGCAATAGAATTTACTTTATTATAGAAATAAATAGTAAATCCTATTAAATAAAGAATATGTTTTAGATAGTTATACTAAAGCTAAGGGCTTTATTTTGAACTATATAAAGCTTTATTGAATAAATAAATAAGTAAAAGTATAGTTTCTATTATTTGTATAAGTATTTATATTAACATTCAGATTAAATTCTAAAGGATTCTTCTTTATATTAAAGTAAATTCTAGTTAGTAGATAAACATATAAGGGTTTATTAATATTAGTATAGATAAAAACTATAATAACATTATATCATTTTAAGATTTATCTTAAATAAATAGAACGAATTACTATAAATTTCTAACTTCTAAGTTTCTAAATAGTACTAAAGGTTTCTAAATAATTAATATCTCAATATTAATTATAGCCTTTAACTACCTATCTAGCCTTATATATAGTTTCTTTAGTTATGTTATTCATTTTTAATTTATAAACCTTTCTACTACTTAGAATATGAATATCTTTAATATTAATAGTAGTTAGAAATATAACTTTCTAACTATTTATAGATCTTATTTATTCTATTCCCTTTATTATAGCTAGACCCTAGTTTCTATATTCAGGGGATTTAAATACTTAAATAAAAGAAATAAGTTCTTCTTCCTTATTAACTAATAAGATATATCAAGCTTGATGATTTCAATGAGTATTTATTTATAATTCTATATAACTATTCAAATTAGAATAGTTTAAAATAGTAAAAAAGGCGTTTTCTTTATAGGTTTTATAGTCTTTTTTAACTTCTTCTAATATAGTAGGTAAATCAATATATAGGTTGGATTTTCTCTGAATATTATTATTATCTTCTATAGTTAATTCTAATATTTTATTATTTTCAATTATTTCAATATTTGAATTTTCTTCTAGAATTATTCTAGTTATTTCTTGAACTTTAGTAGTAAGATTCATTAAAGAGTTATTATTATGATCTTGATTTATACTAGAAATAGATTTATCTAGATTTAAGATAAGATTATTATTAAGCTAATTAAACCTATAATTATTAGAATTCTTTTCTAAATGAATAGATGAAGGTAACTCTTTTTCTAAAATATATAAAGTATTTTCTAGGATTTTAATATCTCTAGACTATATAACTCTCGTTTTATTAAAATCCCAAGTTTTATAAGTATTATTTCTATAAGCTATAATAGTTCTCTTATCAGCTTTTATATCTAGTTTGTTAGTATTAAGATCTTTATTTTTATAATAATAAAAGCTACTCTATACTTTAATATTATTGATACTAGGCGTACTCTATTTTTTAGTTTATAAGGTGTCTTGAAGTTTATAGAATTATAAAGAGTTCTATTATATATATACATATGGAAGCTATTAAAGTATCCTTTTATAAATAATAAGGTAAATCTAAGTAATAAATGAGAATTCTAATTTTATTAATTAGACTTATTATTATTCTTTCTCTTAAACCGTTAGATTTATAAGTATAAGGAAGTCTAATATTATAAATAATACTAGAATAAGAATAAATATCTTTTATTTGTCTATTAGTAAATTTAGTATTTCTATGAGTATTAAATTCTTCCATTCTTCTCTTATTATTATTATTATTTACTAGCTTTTTAAATTGAAGAAAGATTTTAGAAACTTCTTTAGTTAATTTAGTTTTTAATAAAATTCCCTAAGTAAATCTAATTAACTTATTGATAAATAAAATAAATCTATTAAATCCGTTATATATTATAGGAGTTATAAGTCTGTGTAAATCGGAGTGAATATAATCTAAATATTAATCATTTTATTTCTATTTCTTATTATCATTATTAATATTATTAGTAAAACTTCTTTTGATATAAATTATATAAATAGAAAGAGTATGTATTCTATTTATTCTATAAGATAGATTTAAAGTATTATCTTTTAACCTATTTATTATTTTTATATTAATATAATTTAAATAGTTATATAAAAGCTGAATATTCTATAATATAGTAGTAGAAAGAATAATATCTTTTGATAAAATAGGAATATTAAATTTATATAAATTATTCTTCCTATATCTTACTATTAAAGTAGAATTCCTTTCTATATTATATAATATAGGTTCTTTCTAGAAGATTAATATAGTTCCTATAGTATTCAATTTATTTTAAGATAATAAATTAACTCTTAAACTTAGAATATAATAAGCTTCTTTTGATATAAAGATTTGAACTTTTAGAAATACTTTTAAATCTCCTATTATTCTAGCTATAAGGTATATAATATTTCCCTATTTAATCTATTTTAAAACTAGTTTAATATTAAATAACATATATTTATCTTTAGCTATATAAATACTAATAATAATATCTAGATAAAAATAAATATTTCTATAATTCTCTCTTTTAATTATAATCCTAGAATTTCTAATAATTTATTAATTTATTAAACAACCTAGAGTTTCATTACTATTATAATTTCTTTTTATAAGGGGTTTTTAAATAAGTCTTATATTCTTAGAAGTATTATCGTTTTTAAAAAGTATATTGAGATCCATATCCTTAGAAATAAAGTCTTTAGATTTAGGAATCTTTTTATCTTTATCTTCTAATAACTTATCTTCTATTTTATTATTTTCTTTAGTTCTAACTAAAGTAATATTAATAGACTCTAAATTCTTTTTCTTAGATTCTTTCTTATTTCTGATATTATTTTTAGTTAGGATATTTCTTTACTAATTTAGAACTTTTTCTAGATATAAATAAGCATAGTTGTCTTTAGTATAATTATCCTTCTTATAATATTTATAAAAACCTCTCTTTTATTTTTATAAGCTTTTTTTAAATTACTCTAAAATTCTTCATTCTCTAAGTACTTTTAATATAATTAACTAAATTATTATTTCTTCTTTTAAATTTATCTAATAAATTAAAAAGTAAAACATCTAAAATATACGTTTCTTTATTAGACCTAAGGCTTTATATTATAAAAGTAATACAATCTTTGTAGTTAGAATTAGAAATCTTTGAAATATATATTATAATATGTTATATTAACAATTCTAATTTATTATAGAATAGATTATTAATTAATTCTTTAATCCTATTTAGAAATTCTTTCATATTATTAAAATTACTTAAAGTAATATTAAAGAATGTTTTATAAGTTAAGAATTTGTTAATAAATCCTAAAAGCTTATAGAATCCTTTTAGATATTCAGATACTTAAAGAATATCTATATTATATTTTATAATCTGAAGAAAGCTATCCTTATAGTATAATTATATATAATTTAGAATTCTTTTATTTTTATCCTTATTTTCAAAAGTAATAAATTTAGTAATATCTATAAAAACACTTTTACTAAAAAGTAAAACTTTCATATAAATCGACTAAACTTTAAAATTACTATTTCTTACGAATTTAAAAATAGTAATCTTTTTAGAATTACCTATTTTTATTAAAATAAAATAAATTATTTAAAATATATAATTTATAAGGGTTTTTCTAAAAGAATATAGAAAGCTTATAGTATATAGTATAAAGAAGTATTATACTTTCTAAGCAAATAAAAATTAAAAATTTAAAACCCTTCTTTTCTATTTAAAATAAAAAGATAACTTCAAAAATAAATCTAAAAATCAGAAGTCTAAATCTTAATATTTTCCTTCTCTTTTTTAAATAAATTTAATTTTTCCTTCTTTATAAAATCAATAGAAAATCAAGGTAAAATTAGAGATAAAAAGAGTTGATTTTCTATATAAGTAAATCTTTTTACTATCAGAAAAGTTTAAAACTAAAGAAGAAATAAACTTAAAACTCATTTGAAAACGTAATTAGTTAAGAATAAATCTTGAACATCTAAAGGATTAAAAAAGGCTGAATTAAGTAGAAAAGTCGGATTTCTAAGTATTAATACAATTTATTACATAAAGGTGAAGTTTCGTAAAAATAAAGTAATTCTAATCAAATATTCGGTTTCTATAAAAGTAGTAAAAAGGTAGAGATCTTTATAGATTTCATTATAGTATTTAAGTTTTATAAATAAATAAAAAGAGTAATTCTTTAATAAATAAAATATAGACTCTTCAGGTTGCGAAGAACTAGGCTTATTCTTTATTAGAATAGATGAATATATAGATAAATCAATATTTAAGTTATTACTATAGATAACTGTGAAATTAGGAGAAATACAATATAATAAAAGTAGCTTTCTCAATATAAAGGCTTATTCAAATTCTTGTAATAATAATAGCTAAATAGAAGGGGAAATAGTAATTCGATTAATAGTATGATTAACTATTTCTAACTATTATTTATAGAAATATTAAGGTTCTTATATAGAGGGTTTATTTTAGAGTTCTAGCTATACTACTAGAATTCTAGCTATAGTGATAGTATATAAGCTACTATAGCTATAATATATAAGGTATTATATTTATAATAAATATATTCTAGCGTAATATATAGATTACTATAGTTATAACATATAACATATTATAACTATAGCGTATAGGATATTATAACTATCGTATATATACTTTAATATAATATATAAGCTACTATAGCTATAGTATATAATGCGTTATAACTATAGCATATAGGTTAAAGTATAATGTATATTATAGCGCAGCTATAGCGTATTAGCTACTATAGCTATAATATATAAGGTGCTATAACTATAGTATATATAGCTTGAGCTACTTCTAGTATTCTGTAAAAAAGTAAACTTCTATGCCTTTACCTTATTTACTTAGGAACTACTAGGGGTAAAAAGGTAAAATGAGTATATATTTATAGAGCGATATTTATAAAATTTATTCATATAGAAATATCATACAACCTTTTATTACTTCTATTAGAATAATAGAAATAGAGATTTATTATATATTAGAATAAATCTCATAATTACTAGTCTTTACTAATATTAATAATACTTTACTAATAAGTAAATACCACTTATCGCTATAATTAATATAGAAGAAGAAGAGGAAGAAGATAACAATAAACGAAAAAAGCAATATTAAAAGTATAATAAAGAATAAGATAATACTAATCTTTTTATTTAATTCATTTATTTAGTATCTAAAAAGTAAGTTTTATAATTAGTTTCATATATTTCTTGAAGCCTATTATATTACCTAACTCATAATCTATATAATATTCTATTGTTGATAAATTAATGTTAGCTTAAAATTCTTTCTAATTTCTCTATATTATAATTCAAATTATGATATAACCTTATTATGAATAAGAGTTTCTAAAAGTTCCTATATATGAATGTTGTAATCTTTCTATTTTATTAATATATTATAGTTATATTCTTACTTTAAACTCTTTAGCTTTATGTAGAGAACATCTAACTTCTAATTAAGACTTCTAGCCTAATTTACCTTATACTAATAGCTAGAGTTATGATTACTTTAGGTTTTTGAATTGTAGTAGAGTTCTAGCTATTTAGCTATTATTCATATTTATCCTAATAACCCATTTAGGTCATTAGTTAAACTTTAAGATTAGAGTATTTAGTAAATAGACTATCTAGTAGCCTAAGGATATTAGACTCGAAAGCTCAATATAATATAAGGTTTATCTTTCTGAAAATAAATTCTATTTAAATATTAATACCATGAAGCTTCCGATTTCTTATAGAATTTAAATTTCTTATTATTATTACTATTTATATTAGTATTAATACTATCTTTAGATATTACTCTAAATAACCTACTTCTTATTAATTGAGAGTTGTTAATTCCTTTTGACCTTTTACTAGTTACTTATTACTAGTTGAACAGGTTATAAGCTTAGTTTTATATTAATTCTTCTCTTTAGGTTTCATTCCTATCTACATGTATTATTAATAATAATAGTAATATTTTTACTAATATCTATTTAGGTTAAGTTAGAAACTATACCAATTAATTCTAAACTTCTTTTTATCTATCTATTTATATAAAGCCTCTCTTTACTATTTCTATAATACTTTATAGCCTATCTATTTTTATTTAGCTTAACTACTTAATTAATTCTTCCTATTAATTAATTAGTTTAATACTAGATAGATCTATAAGAAGAAAATATTAGTTAGAACAACATGCTTATAATTAGATTAATAAGAGAAATAGTTAAATAGTAGAAGTTAATACATCTTATATTCTAAATCTATTAAGAGTTCTTATAAATTAACTTTCAGGTCTACTAAGACTTTTATAAATTAGAATTTTAAGTCTACTAAGACTTTTGTAAATTAGAACTTTAAGTTATTTCCAACCTTTATTAAAAAATATCTCTTATAAGATTTACATTTTAGACTACTATAAATTATAGGAGTATTAATCTATTAATTATTTATTAAGCTATATTACTATTCATACTTTAGTTATTAATAATTTACCAGAGTTAGACCCTAAGTATTTCAATCGTACTGTAAGATTTAGATTAATTCCTTATTAAATAACTATTTTACTTTCTTAAGGTATTATTTAAAGACATAGGTGACTTTAAGTTATATAATATCCCTAAATCAAAAGAGATTTAGAATTATAATAAATAGTCTATTTATATAGAGGTTTTACTTATTAGTAAAGATATCTTTATAGACTTAACTAAGCCTATTACTAAGATTAATACTAATAAGTATAATAAGACTTTTAGTTATATATAGTCAAATTGTAAAAATAGCCTTTTAAGAGTTATTAAGAATAACATTATTATTTTCTATATACTTAGTTATTTAAAAAGAACTTTATCAATTAACTGGTTTTTCTAATAAGTGTCTTAATTATTAAGAACTCTTTAATATTACTCTCAATAATACTGAGTCTATAGAAGAATATTTAAATATACCTGAGGGACCTATTAGTAACTTCTCTCATAATAAGTTTAAATTATCTAATTGAAAGATTATTATTACTTACATTCCGAATAGGTGAAATAAAAGTTATAAAGGTTTTATTATTTTAGTTATCTAGAGCTTTAGATTTAATAAGGATTCTTATAAGTTAGGTCTTTTATTTTCTAATTTATCAAATAAATATAAAGAAAAGTCTAGACTTCTTCAATCAATTTTATAATTAAGAAGGATTTTGCAAATAAAGCTCTTAATAGGCTTCTCTTAAAAGTATTAAGAAACCTTAGAAAAGGTAGAAAGGTATTTTATATAGTTATTATAAAAAGGCTAATTATATTGAAGAGAACTATTTTAATTTCTATTTTAAAAAAACTCCTATTTAGATAAAACTAAAACTTATTAAGAGTTTTCTTGAGTCTTTTAAAAAGAAGAAAAATGAAAAGAATAAGACTAGTAATTTAGAATTAGTTTATAATACTTCAGCTTAAAAAATAGTTAAAGCGATTTCTAATAATATAACTAAAGCTTTTATATAACTTCATTCTAATGCTAACGAAGATGAAGAAGAAGATAAAGAGAAAGATATTGAATTTGAAAATATAATTGTAATTTAATTCTTTCTTAACAGAGCTATTCTTGAAAAGACTCTAGGTATTTTAATTTCCAAGAAGATTTAGTAAAATAAGAGTTCTATTAAATAGATTGAAATTATGTTATTCTTTGTTAGTATTAGGACTCTTATTTATATAATTAAAGATTATAGTTTTTTAGTTAATAAAACTAAGATTTCTATATTCATTAAGTAGTGAAATATGATAAAAGTTACTTCAATTGTAAAAGGTAATTTGAAGGTTATGTGAAATAATATTGAATGTCGTTTATATAATATTTATTATATACTATAGTTGTATATTAATCTATTAAGCTAGTTTAATTTAAATCTAATATGAATATTATCTATCTTCTTTAGTAAATCTATATTATATAATACTAAATAGAATAGATTCTTACTTATAAGAATTAAAATTAATAGTTTCTATAAGTTTAGAATCTTCATTTAATTTCAATAATTAGTTCTTTATACTGATATGCCTAATTGTAATAATTTGAAATTGTTTTATAATAGAATAAGTTATATGAATTATATTATAAAAGTAATTACAAATTCAATAAATAATATTAATTATAAGTATTCTCAAGGTAATAAACTATTTACGTATAAGGTCTATCTTAAAAGTAAGTTTACTAATATAGTTAATAGAGATTGAGATATTCTTAAGAAGTTTAAATGTTTCAAGTATATTAGTATGGACTTATATAGACCTATCTTACTAAAGGTGTATAATTATTTTAAGCATTATATCTTATTTATAAGTAAGTATAATAGATTTATCTGGGGAAAGTTATTAAGAAATTAAAGTTCTAAAAAGGTTACTTCAGTTTTTAGAGAATGTATTAATACTACTAATAATAACAATAGTAATAGGAGAATTAAGAAGTTAATATAAATAGTAGCCTTGAGTCTTCCAATAATACAATAAAGACTATTGATTCTAATAATAATATTACTTATAATATAAGGCTACTTTATAGTTATAAGTCTAATAGTTTAGTTAAAGAAGCTATAAGAATTACAATTAATAAGATTAGAACTTTCTCTATAATTCTAATTTGTCTTCATATTCTTAAAAGTTAGTTATATTAACTTCTATTTATATTTATAACAGAATATCTTATTTATCTATTAAGTTTGAAATTCTATATAAGTTGAAGAATAAAGCGAAATTCTTCATCAGTAATATAAACGTATAGAGAAGTATTTATTACTATTAAACTAAGAATAAGTATTTTAAGAAGTTTAATTTAAAAGTAAAAAGAGGTATGATTATTGCCTATAGTTATGATGTTTATTTAATTTGGGATTCCCAAGCCTATAATATTATTTAGTTTAGAGATATAAATATTCTTGAAAGTTAATTTAATTCTTAATAAAAAGAAGACTGATTTACTTTTGATAATATTATTCTTATTAGTTTTAGTTGATTCAGTAAAGAGAATAAGTCTAATTAGTTTAATTCTAATAATTCTTCTTAGAATCTCATTATTATTAAGTCTAATAGAATTTATAATTCTCTTAAAAATACTAATTATTTTCTTTTTCTTAATAAAGTTAAAAATAATAATAATGATTTAGACCTTTCTTCTAATTAGAAGTTGAGTAGTATTTTTATACTCTATCCTAATAAGATTATAGATAGTATTAAGAAGTTGAATAAAAAGTCTATTATATCTATAGAAATTCTTTCTTTAAGTCTAGAAGTTAAAAAAGATTATAAATAGTATTTATATATAAGGAGGATATTTCTTACTATTAAAAACTATTCTTCTTTAGTTTTTTATATTAATTATAGTTAATGTAATTATGATAATAACCTTTTTATTGATAGATATGACAGTTTCTATATTACTAAGTATATATTATTAGTGAATATTCTAAATGAATTAACTACGTTCTTAAAAGTTATGAGCTTTCAATTTAGTAATAATTAGATTCAGATTATAAATCAAAAGGTTAAGTCTATAGAGTCTATAGAAGTTTAGACTATTATATTACTATTTAATATTTCTTTTATTAGAAAGAATAATATCTATATATTAAAGGGTAGTAGATTTATAAAATGAAATTTAATAATTAGAGTCTTAGTAATCTTATATAAACGGCTAGATAGGTTACTTAAGGTTTCAACTAATACTTTAATATTTATTATTTAGAAACTTTTAGTACTACTTATAGGCCCTAAAGCTATAGATATATATTAATTATATCTATTTACTATGACTAGATACTAATTTTAATAAAACCTTACTACTATATTTATTTCTATAAAAGTAGATAAAAAGATATATATTAAGTTTCCTATCAGCTATTTTCATAATAAAGATTCTAAAGATTTAATTTATAATACTAACTATAAGAATTGGCCTTTTCTATATTTCTTAAATAGGGCTTTATATAGGTTGAAATAGAGCTTTAAATTATAATATTTATATTTTAAATCTATCTTATATAACATTAGTTTTAAAGTATCTCTTTAAAATAAAGGAATATTTATATTTAATATTATTCTTAACAAAAGTAAGTATTTAGCTATTTTAATATGTCATATTGATAATATGCTATTAGGAGTTAATAATTCTACTACTGTAGAATATATTTATAGTAGTCTTACAAGAGATATAAAAGTCTAAGATTGAGGAGAGTTTAATACCTTTTTAAGTGGTAAATTAATCGTTAATTATAAGAATAAAGGTATAGATACAAATTAACTTAAATATATTGATAAAAATCTTATGAAGCTTAATAAAAAAGATATATATAGTTTTTTAGCTATATCTATTAAGCCTTAGCCTTGATAAAACTCTCCCCATACAGATTATTACTACGAGGTCTTTCACTACTATAAGGTTAAATATTAGAACTAGGAGTATTATTGTCTATATATTAGTTTATCTAAAGGGTAATGCACGCTATACGTAATCTTGCTGTATAGGTGTAAAGTAGTATTCTACTTATTTATTATTATTATTCCTATATTATATAGTATAAAGCGCTACATAAAGCTTTAAATTTATAGTATAGTAATTACTTACTAATTACTATATAATTAGCTATAGTTAGTATTAGATACCTAATACTTATTACTAGTAGGATATAGAAAGCATATTATTATTCATATAGTAATACATATAGTTACTATATACTTTATAGTATAGTATAACTAATATTAATAACTTTTTCTTTTTACTATATATCCTAATATCTATCTATTTATTTAGACATAATATTTTTAGTAATCTATACCTTTTTATCTTAATAATATTCAAATACGTATTTATTTATTCTATTTAAAATACCTATCTTTCTATGTAAATAGTTATATAATTTAAATTAATAAGTCTCTTAGAAATATCGTTTAGTATACTTTTTGTAGAAATATTAGTAATATTATTATCCTTATAAACTTACTATATTTTGTAGAATTTATAGTATCTATATAACTATCTTAATATTTTAATATTAATTGTAAAATATCTTTCTTTAGTAGTATTAGGTTTTGTAAAATACTTATAGAGGAAATATAAGTTGGTATATATAATAATTAGAATTTAAAGGGGTTTTAAGTACTAGAAGATCTTCTTAAGTAATATAATTATAATATAGGTAAAGCTTATACTAGTTAGTATGGTATGAATTTCTAAAATAAGTATATTTCTGATAATTCTTTTAGTTTTAATAGGAGAGTAATATATAAAGCTACTATAGAAGTTAAACTAATTATTATTAGTAGTAGTCTTTTAGCCTAAGATTATTATAAATCCTAATTAAGATAAAAAGTTAGTATTATTAGTAAATAAGCTACTAATAAAGATATAAAAGTATATTTTAGAGAAGTTAAGAAGTATAGAGATTTAAACTATAGTTAAGATATTTAATTTACTACTTAGAATATTTATTAAATATAGTAATATTATTACCTAAAGGTTATTATTTTTATGCTATATACGAAACGTTAAATAGTATTTTAAGCTAGTATATTAAAGTAAGATATACTTTATATATATATTATTTAATATATACGTTTTTGAGTATTTTAAGTATTATATATATATTACTAAGGGTAAACCTTTACTCTTAGTATTTTTAGTATAAGTAGAAAGTATTACTATTAAGTAATAAGATACCTCTATTAAATACTAGTAGTACTACTTTTAAGAGGATTGTTTTAAATTTAGCTTTGAATAAGATTTTTTAAAGTTCCTTATCTCTATAGTATAAGAAGGCAATATTTAAGAAGCTAAAAGTATTATTAGTTTATATACCTATAAAACTAAAAATAGTATTTTTAAAATATAAGATAAAGAAGTATAAATTATATTCTAATATCTCTATTTATAATTACTCCTTATAATACTTAGAGTAAGTTACTCATTAGTAAGTACTAACCTTAGTAAAGCTATATAGTAATAATATATTAATTATAATAGAGCCTTAAGAGTATAAATCCTTAAAGTATAAAAGTAGTTTAATTATGATATACCTTATAAGTTCTATTTTGACCTATATATAAGCTTATAAAATATTGGAGAACTATATTATTATACTAATATACTAGAAGAAAGCTAGGATTATAGTTAAAATTAACTATTAGTTATTTTATCAGATTATTAGTAATTATATTAGTAATTTAAACTTGTTATTATCTTTAAAACTTCGGATTATAAGTCTTAACTTCTTATATATCTTATTAGTACTTATATTATTAATTCTCCTAATAATAAAAGACTTAAAGTATTTATAATTTTTATAAAAGGTAAATTTATAGTAAATAATCTCTATAATACTATTAGTAATAATACTCTTAACTTCTTTTTTAATTAATTCTTTAAATAATAACTTAGGTATTATAATAACACTTTTTTAATAAATATTAAATCCTAATATTATATCTAACTATTCTTTAGTTATAAAATATATTATAAAATCTAATTCTTAGCTAAAGTCTAGAGAATATAAGTTACTTTTACATATTATAAGATTTAAAATTAGTTAAATCTAAGGTACTTAAAGTTAAAGTAGTATATTACTAACTAATTAAGTAGGGAAAAAATTATTATTAATAATAATAGTAGTATTACTATTATTTATAATAATAATAACTTATAGTATTTACTAAGTATTCTAAAGTTCTATAGGGATAGCTATAGATAAAACTAAAATATTACTATAAGTATATATATTTCTATATAATATTAGATTTCTTATAATAGTAGTATAAAGGCTGATAGATTTCTCATAGATATTCTTAAGTATTAGTATTTTAAAAATATAACTTAATAAGATTTCTTAGTTACTATTTTTAAAATAAAGTTTTATAATTATAGATTAAAATTCATAAGAATTATAAGGAAATTTAAGTATATATGTCTCGCTATATATAATAAGGAAGTAATATAAACCTTACTAGCTATTTTTCTCTTATTATATATATATTAAAGATTAAAATAGAAGAATTATAATATATAAGGTATTTAGACTATTATATATTACTAAAATAGTATTAATAGTATACTTAGTATATTCTTAATAGATCTTTTTAATAGTTCTATATATAATATAAATCTAAATAATAATATTTAGAGAAAAAGCTAAATCTTCTATAAAATAGAAGTATATTCTAAGAATAAGTAGAATAAGTATAAAGCTATTTAGTTTAGTAGTATTATTAATTATTTTATATACTACTTAAAAAGATACTTTTTAAATAGTAACAAGTATCTTATTATAATAAGTCTTATATGTATAGTAGAAGAGTATATAATAATATTTAATCCTCCTAATATTATTATATATCTTAATAAGAATAATATAAACTATTAATCTTATTATTTTTACTTCTAATTGAAAATCTTTAAATTAAAATATTATCTTTATATTAGTAGTAATACAATTAAGAGGGTTTTAGTATATATTAATCTAATATACCTTCAGGATTTCCCATATTATTTTTACTTAGATATCTAGTAAAAATGAAATAGTATTAAATATTATTATAGGATTAATAATTTAGAGTATAAAATAGTTATTAATATAGATACTATTAATAATGTTCTTAAAAATGAAAGTTAAGATTACTATAAATAGTAAAGTAAAAGTATAAAGAGGCTATACTATATATTTAGTATTAGTCATAGTATTTCTTAAGCATTTTAAAAACGTAATATTCAATTAGATATCTTATCTTATTAAAACTATTATAAAAGTATATAATAACTAGGTATTTAAAATAGTAGTAAAACCTCTATATTTCTATCTCTATAAGATATATAGAAGTAATTATTCTCTCTTTATTAAATAGTATTAATAGATACCCCTATTTTTAAATAATTATATAACTTTTTTATTTTAATAAAGCTAGTTATAGAAGTTATTGAAAATAATACTAAGGTGATTTATATCTATAAGATGAAGTAAGAAAGAAGTTTTATATAATATTATATCAACTATAAAATATTAAAGGGAATAAATATATTAACTATTCTAAATATAGTAATTAGAGAAGTTCTATTAAAATATATTACTATCAATTTACCTTATAGAAATATAAGAATTACTAAAGAGTTAACTATCTACTTAAGTATAGTAAATTAGGAGTATTTAGTAGTTAAGAAGTTAGTAGTACTTAAGTTAGGTAATTTATTTTGAAAATTAGTATTTAAGTAATAGCTTTTAAGTATAAGTATAGATATAAAGGTTATAATACTACTTTTCTTAATAGTTCTACTATTAGAAGTATTACTTTAAGTAAAAGTATAGAGTATTATTTAGTCTTAAAGGATTCTTATTATTTTAGTTCTATTAAAAGTAATAAGGTTTTTATTAAAAAGAAAATACTAAAAACTATTTTAAAAGAGTAGTAGTTTTATCTTGAAAGTTATATTATACTGAGTATTATATAATAATATTATTAAGTTTATACTCTTAAGGGGGTTCTTAAGGTTATTATCTAGACTATTTATACTTTTATAATTTATAAAGAAAGCTTAGTATATTGTTACAGAAAATATCTTAGGGTTGGGATTTAACTTATATGAAGTAAAAAGAATGTGCTTCTTTTTAAAGATATATCTTATAGATAAATATTTTATTTTATAATATATATAATACTTCTTATTTAAATAGCTATATATAACTATGGGAAAAGAATAAGGTCTATTTAGTATAGATAAATATAAATACTATAAGGTCGTAAAAATAGGATATTAAGTATTTTACAGTATAACGACTTGAGGGTACTCTTAAGAAACTTATATATATAGTTAATTTAAAATTAATTATTAACTTACTTCTTATTATTTTCTCTGCTATTTTAAATAGATTATAATTTTTAAATTAACATAATATTAATTATAACCAATTATAATTAGTTATAGAAACTTTAAGAAGTTACTATTAAGCTAAAGAAGGCTAGTTAATATTTTAGTATACTATAATATATACTTATTAGTTAGAAGTAGAATACTATATCTATATAGAAGTTTAATAAGAAGGCTTTCTAAGTATATATGAGTTTTAATATAAAAGCTTTAAAAGCTTCCTTCTTATTCTTTTTAGAGTTCTTAGCTATAATACTTCAAAATATAATATTTTACTAATTAGAGAAATAGAGCTATTAATATTTATTATTTTTGAAATAGTTTTTAATATAGCGAATTATCTGTTTAAGCTATAAGTTGAGACTAGAGTTATTTAAATATTTAAAATAATATTAAAAAGCCTAGTTCTTTAGTATAATTAAGAATATACTAACCTATATATAATATAAAATACTAAGTTTGAAATAGTAATTATAGAAGATATAGATCTTTATTGTATTATATAGGTTTCTACTATACTTTATACCTTTTTCATATAGTTTTATGAGATCTGTAGCATATCTAGCTAAAGTATTATTGAAAGGGATAGTAGAAGTAATATATAAAGAGTATTTAAGTTATCTTGAGAGTTATAAGTTATTATATTTATAATATACTTCTTATATATAGGGAGGCTTTATATTATGAAGGCTATATATTAATAAGGCTAATAAGAAGAGCTAGAGGTATACTATTAGTTATAGAAGTATTAGAATTAGCCTTTTATATTACTGCTATTTCTCCTTGAGTTTTCTTCAAGAAATCATAGTAGGTTATACTTATTAAGCTTTAGACTTAGTTTTATGGAGAAATAAAATAATATACTATTTAATAGATATAATATCCTTGAGGAGCTTTAAGAAATACTTAACATTTATTTAAAAAGTTAAATATTATTTTCTAAAGTTTTTGATATTATTATTACTCAAAGTATTAAAACCTTCTTATTTCATAAGTTAGGTGAGAATATTATATATATAACTACTATTTATATTAATTTTAATCTTATAATAAATAAAGTAGCCTTAAAAGTAGCGGATTATTATGGTATTACTAAGTTAGTATATAGATTTAGACTATTTTTTAAATATCTTTAAAATATCTAAAAGAACTTTTAGCTATATATTTCTAGATAGTTATAAAGTATTATATAATAAGCTAAAAAAGCTAAGACTCTAGAGTTATTATTTATTAATAAGTTAGTATACTTAATCTCTTAGATATTTTTCAAATCGTTAGTATCTATATAGTAGAAGAATATTATAAGTAATATAATACTTATTTTTAATATTACTACTTTAGGGAGGTTTGAGATACTTAAAAGTAATCTTTCAACTTTAAGTATTATATTAAATATTATTATTCAAGTTAAAGAATCTTTTAAGTATAGTAGTATTATTATTTTTAATTAGACCTATATGAAAAAGAAAGGTAGAGTGAAGTATTTTTAGGAAACTTTAGAAATCTCTTAAGAATAAGAAACTAGGGATATTATCATTCTTAATACTATAAAAATCTAATAGTATTCTAAATAGATTATTATATTTACTGAATATATATTTCAATAAGTAATTATCTTAAAAATATAGTTGATTTACTAATAATACTATAGGGAGTACTTTACGTTAAACTATAATAAGGATATATAGTTCACTTTTTAATAGTAAGATTTATAAGAAGTTAGTATATAGTTTAGAAGCTTCTAATAGGATCTTATAATAGAAAGTAATCTGAAGTGTCTAAATAATAAATCTTATAATTCTTTATCTTATATAGATTTTAAGTATAAGGTTTTATAATTACTTCTTTTACTATAATAAGCCTTACTAATTTATAGTATAGTAATAATAGAAGGATTAACTACTAATTAGTATTAGTCTATCTAGAAAGTAATATATATTATATATAATCTTACTATATAGGTATAAAATAGTATTCTAATTATCAATTATTATTATTCTCATATTATATAATATAAAGTAATATATAAAACTCTAGATCTATAGTAGAGTAATTACTTACTAATTACTATATAATTAGCTATAGCTAATACTAGGTATCTAATACCTATTACTAGTAAGGTATGGAAAGCATACTACTATATATATAGCAATATATATAGTTACTATATACCCTATAGTATAATATAACTAATACTATATTAATAAGTAATTTTATTACTATTCTAACTAGTTGTAAGCTAATATTAGTATGAATACTATTAGTAAGTAAAATCTATAGTTAAATCTATATATAAGGTGAAAAGCTTAGATACTATTCTAAATATAGAGTAAAGGTAACTAGATAGTTTTGATATTCTAATAGATAATAAAGTTAAATTCTTTATTAATAAAGATAGTATTTTAAAAGAAGAGATATTTAAATATTAAAAAGAAGTAGGGGCTTTATAATATTTGACCTTAAAGACTAAGCTAGATATCACTCTAACTATTACTACATATTTTTAATTTTCTTTAAGATCTTTCTAAAGAATATTTTATTATTCTTAATAGGATAAAGGGTTATTTAAAAAAGAATCTAAATTATAGGTTAACTTATCATTTCAATAATATTAATCTTTTTAATTTATTTAGGTTTATAGACTTAGATTAGGCTAGAGATATTAATAATAGAAAATATACTTTAGCTTATATATTTTGCCTAGATTTATATAATATTATAAGTTATAGTTTAGCTAAATGCAAAATACTAGTTTTATCTACTTATAAAGTTAAATATATAGCTACAGTAGATATTATTAAAGAAGCTATTTACTTATATAATAATTATAGTTTTAATAATAAAACCTTAGGATTTAAGGCTATTAATAAGCTATTTATCTTTATAGGTAATTAAATAGCTAAATAGCTTACTGAAAATACTAAGCTTTATAAAAGAGCTAAGTATATTAATATTTATTATTACTATATTAGAAATCCTATTTGAAATAATTAGATTAATTTCTCTTTTTCTAATATAAATAATAATATTACTAATTCTTTCATAAAGCCTTTAGGTCGAGTTAAATTTAGTAATATTATTAAGAAGACTTTAAAGAATAACCTTAATATTTAGCCTTCTTATAACGGAAATAGTCTTAATAGTCTATTTTCTGAAGATTAATCTTTTCCTTTAACTCTTTACTAGTTTTATATTGAGGTTCAAAAGACATATTATACCTAACCGACTATTCTTAGCCCTTAAGTATATGTTATTAATAGCCTCCTATAAGGATTGCTATAGTTATATATATCTATTATATATAAGAAACCTTATTTATAAGTGAACAATCATATTAAGACCTCTATATAATAGGATTGAACTTATATATTCAAACCTATATATACTCTAAATATAGTGATATATATGGACTAACTATGGCAAAACGTTATACTACTATATTAAGGTTTAGGAAATACGTCATATCTAACCGACGATTATTAGCACATAAGTACATATTACTAATACTATATACAATTTAAAAATCTCAAGATATTCAAGTACTACTAACCATAAGCACTCTATTCAAGTATTCATTATAATCTTAATATCTATAACTTTAATATCCTTACTAAGCTCTACTTACCCCTAAGATAAAATTTTATACTATTGATATAAAAGTTCTCTATTATTAATATAAATTAATTCATACTTTCTAGATATATATAATAAGACTTAACTTACTCTCATTGGTCAATAGTCTTAATATATTAAATATAATTAATATAAAAATAATACTTATATAAATATAGATATTTCTAGTATAACTTAATAATATCTAAAACCCATATAGTTATATTTTTATAATATTCTAAAATATCTCATTATTAACATTATAGTGATATATCAATATTAAGATATTATCTAATTAATACTTAGTCCCTAAAACCTTTAGCTTAATATAATAACTTATAGGATAGTTAGATAATTATATTTTAAATATCTATAAACTATCTATTAATTATAACTTAAAGAAAATTCTATTAAAGCCTAATCTACTAAACTAATAGTTTTAATTATAGGAGTTATAAGTAAATATTATTATACCTAATTTATACTTCTTTGTTTAAATAGCTTTATAGATTTCAAAGGGATTTCGAATTGATTATGAGAAATATAGAAAAACAATAAATAAATTATAGAACACCTAGCCGCTATAAATATTCGATTTTATCTTATTATTAAGAAATTTAAAATAGTTCTCAATCTTACAACTTTAGTAATTATTTTTAGCCATATATATTAAGTATTAGTTTTGATAAAACTCTCTCTATATAGATTATTACTTTAAAGTCTTCTACTATTATAAGGTTATATATTAGAACTAGAGGTATAACTATCTATAATAATAATTAATATTACTAGTATTCTAACTAATTATAAGTTAGTATTAGTATAAATACTATTATTAGGTAAAGTCTGTAGTTAAATCTATATATAAGTAAAAAGCTTAGATAATATTCTAAGTAAAGAGTAAAAGTAACTAAGTATTTTATTATTTCTAGAATTATATTTTATTTACTAGTTTTATTATAAAATACTTAAATCTAGAAAACTAAAATATTTCTTTATATACTAAAATTGTTATAAGAATATATATCCTACAACTTATAAAAAGAGTTGGGTTAATATAAGAATATAGCTAAAAGTTTTAATTAAAAAGGTTTAAATATATAAATAAAGTCTATATTATTATATAGACTATTACTTAAAGGATCTAAGTTATAACTTTTTAACTAAAAATTCTTTCTAATACTTTAGTAGCTATAGCTAGCTGGTTACTAGGCGTATTATATAATCCTATTAATATATCCTTATAACTATCCCCCCTTCTAAAAACCTTAGTCCTTAAAGCTATAATCATATACTCTCTAATATCTATTATAAAATCTATATATTATTACTAACTATTTATTATACTAAATACTTCTTTAATACTTATAAATATTCTATTATAATATTATTATTTATTTAAATAATCTTTCATAATCTAAATAATAGAATTAATTATTATTATTATTATTATTAGTTTCCTATTACTCCTTCTATTATTTATAAATATATTTATTATTATCCTAGCGATATATTAATACTTTTAAACTTCATAGTATTATTCTAATAAGAATAGTTTTTTAATTCTACTATAATTTCTTATATTATTTTATTATATATTTAATAAATATTATCTACTTCTTCTATATATATCTTATTATCTTTTAATTTTTTATTTATACTATTTTCATCTTTCTAATATTTTTCTATATTATCTTACTAATTATTCCTAGTTTACTATTTTTTCCTTTTTTCCCTTTTTCCCTTTCTTTTTTATTATTTATATACTATATATTCCCTAATAATATTTCATATTACTATTAGTACTACTATTTTCTAAATATTTATTTATAATAATAAAGAAGTTTCTAATAAGAGTTTCTTATACCTAAAGTTTTGTAACTACTCACCTTATTTTAACTATCTATTATTACTCTATCTTAATATAAAAAAACTACTCTATATTATTAATAACTATATATTAAAATATATCTTTTGTAAAAAGAATAAGTAGAAATATTATAATATAAATCATTCTTTTACTATGTATTTACTAGTTTTATTAACTTTTACTATTTAGGTTCTATTTAAATTATATAGTACTATTTAGGCGACTTAGAATTAAATTACTATCTATTATTAAATACTTAAGTAAAAAACCTTAACTCCTAAGTATAAAAGTAAGTTACTCTATATTCTTACTAAGGTTTTAATAAAATAGTAATATATAGGTAATATTATTTATAACCCCCTTATAAATATATAGAAGAAAAAGCTTAGTTTAAAATATCTTCTCCTTTAAGAAATATTTGCTATCTATTAGTATTTAAATATTATATATCTTATTATTATAAGTTTACCAAATATTTACCTTATTATTACTACTAATTAATAAGATAGCTTAATATTCTAAGATTTATAGAAGAAGTATTTTACTAACTATCTACTATATAGCTTACTTATCTTTATAATAATAGCTTTAGTATTACTTTAGAATAATAACTTGTTGATTTCTTTAATATATCTTATTATATTTTAATATTTAAAAATATTAAAACTCCTACTATCTTAAGATTATTCTAATTTAATAATAATTTTTACTATTATTTCGCTAATTATTCTAAGTATAATATATTTGAATATCCTATTACCTTTACTAATAGTTACTTTATTCCTCATAAATCTAATATTACTATACTTTACTATATATATACCCCTAGTTTACTATTATCCGCTACTAGTAAAAATAAAAGTAGTAATAATAATTAGGATAATAATAAGAATAGAAAATTTAGGGTTTTAGAGATCCCTTTATAGCTCCCTTATTATACTAATAGTAATAATAATATTATTATACTTATTATAAGTAATTATATTTCTTCTATTAAAATCTACTTAATAAGCCTTTAGTATTACCCTATTCCTAATAATACTATCTTACTTAGTATTAAAAAAAAGCTATAAATAATAATATTTAAATAGAAAGATTTCTTATTAAGAAGTATAAAACTTATTCTAATATTATTCTATCTACTTCTATAGTTTTTATATTTCATAACTATTAGTTTACTATTAGAAAGTCTACTACTTCTAAAATTACTACCCTTAAGAAGGCTATTCTAATAAAGAAGACTATAGCTACTAAGAAAATTCTTACTACTAAGTAGGTTGCTATACTTTTAATACTTATTATATTTATAATACTTATTATATTTATAATACTTATTATACCTATAATACTTATTATTCCTATAGTACTTATTATTCCTACTATATTCATAAAGAGAAATTAGGGATGCTTTTATAAAAATACGCCTAAGCTTTAGATATAAGGATTATATTATCTATATATATTAGTCGAATTGTTATTAAAGTATATTAGTTTTTTCTAATTTAGAGATATGTTTTTTAGAATAATATTCAAGCTATTTAAATAGTTATTAGAATTATTTCTCCCTCCTTCTTTAAAATATTATTACTAAATACTTAGTATTAATATTATACTAATTACTCTACTTCTTATAGTATTAAATTATCTATTTTTCAAATTTCTAAATAGCTTTCTATATATTACTTAAATTAATTATAATTTCATATATATTCTATTCTATAAACCACTTAGTTTATTTTATAAGGAAGTATTTATTATCTTTATTTCTTTATTTTCCTATAATTTCTTCTATTTCTTATTTTATAAAGTTATCTTCTAGCTTAAAGAAAATAGTTTAACTATTAATATTTCTTTATTATTCTATCTATAGTTTAAACAAAGAGATAGGGAAAATATTATATATCTAATAGTATTATTCTAATAGATATATTCTATATACTTATTCTCTTATCCTTTCTACTATTAAAACTTTAATATATCTTAATACTAACTTCTTATATTTAAATTTAAAGCTTTTTATTAATAGCTTAATAACTACTTTCTAATTATATATATATAGTTAATATTTTAAGTTATATATTTTTACCTAGTTTTTAATTACTATTTATTAATATTCTACTATTTAGCAATATATTTAGTTAATATAAATAACCTACTTTATAATACTTTATACTATTAAGTTTTTTTTTACTATATATTTAACTATCTTTAAATAGAACCTATATAGCCCTTCTATTAGTAAGTACCTAGTAGTACTATATCTATTATTATTATATATAAATATAGTTTTTCTTAATTATACTATCTAGATAGTAAGTAAACTACTAGTAAATACTTTAAAGTAATATTCTAATTTTAATATATTTATTTTATTTAACTATTTATTTATTAGTAGTATACTATTAATAGTTATTACTTAATTAGTTGCTTTACTATAAATTCTTCTTAAAATTAACTTATAAGGAGTTTATCCCTATTACTAATAATACCTTCTAGAGTATTAAACTAATATTCTACTTCTTTATAGAATATTACTACTAGATCTATAGTTATTATTCTTTTTATTATTAGAATAAATATTACAAACTTTATAAACCTATTTATAATAACTAGAATAGTATTATATATACTACTATCTTAATAAGTACTTTCTAGAAATCTTATAATAAAGTCTATACTAATTTCTTAAAATAATCCTATTAGGATAAATAGGAACTATAACTAGCTATATAATTTATATTTTAATATTTTCATCTCCTAATAGATTTAATATAATATTATATAGTCTTATATATTTATAATTATATTATTCTAATAGAAGTTCTATTTTATAAAATTATAAGTCTTATTAGTATTTATATAGCCTATCCTACTTTTATTATAATATAAATAAATAATTTTATATCTTAAGGACTTTATATTAAATATAATTAGTCTTCTTTAGAAAAAGAATATTTTTTTTATATTTACTAAATAGCCTTTCTAGCTACTAGTTATTCTCTAGGCTTTTTCTATATATATCTAGTTATCTTTATTATAAATCTATAGTTTTTTAATAACCTATTTGATATTCTTAAAATCCCTTATAGAATATACTATTTTATTTTTTATAAAGCCTCTTATTACTAAATATAAGATATATTATATTAGAATACTAATCCTAGCTTCTTATAAGTTCTTTTTACCTACTAGTACTCACTAGGTATTTTCTATTATCCCGTATATTTCTTTACTATAAGTAACTATAATTATATTTATTACTATACTTCTAGTATTTTTAATAGAATAATACTTTTAAGAGGTTAAATATCTTCTACTTCTAAGTCTAGCTTTTATATTAAAGTATCTTTCCTATATTTATATTATTTAAATAAAGGTTTTTACTAACTTTAAGTTTTTCTTAGTTTTAATAACTTTTTAATAAGTATCTACTAATAATAATTTAGTAAGTCATAATTTATTTATAAGAATTAATAGTATATTATAATATTCTACTTCCCCCTTTATATAGTCTAGCTATTTAAATAATCTATCTATTAAATTAGTAGTTTTGAATTAGTATTTTAGATTAAAGTTAAATATTAAGAGCTTATAAATCTAATAGGTAAGTTTTTTCTAAAAGTTTTATATTAATATTATAATAATACTTATTAGGACTTAATAGTCTATTAAAACTATAAACTTCTTTAAGAATCCTATTAAGTAATACTCCTAGTAATTAAAATTTTTAATAATAACTAGTAGTTCCTATTAGCTTATTCCCTATTTCTATTCTATTTTACTAAGCTTCTTAGAATAGTAAATAACTAGTTACTATTAGCTTTCTACTTTTTATAATAAAATACCTAAAATTACTTATTATAATATATCTATTTCTACTTTAGTATTTCTAATAAAATCCTAATACTAAAGAATAATTACTAAATAGAGGGTATCTTATAATACTAAGAATATAAACTTTATACTTTCTAATTATAAGAAGACTTTCTTCTTAGTTCTTCTTTTAAAAAATATTATAAGTAGTATTATTACTCCTAAGTAATTAGTAATAAACTTATAATAGAAATTATAGAAACCTAAGAATATTTAAAATTCCTTAAATATTTCTAATAGCTTCTATTTAATAATAATTTAAATTCTTATTAAATTTATTTTAATTCCCTCTTAAATAATTATATAGCTTAGAAAACTTATCTCTTCTATATAGAATTTATATTTAGAAAGTTTAGTAAAGAAATATATTTTATATAGCCTAATAAGTACTTATAGTAATACTCTAATATAATCCTCTCTAATACCTATTATATATATTATAATATTATCTATATATATTATATAATATATATTAATTAAATTAGTAAGTATATAGTTAATATATATTTAGAAAGTTACTAGTATATTAATAAAACTAAATAGTATTACTATATATTTATAGTAATTATATTATATCTTAAATACTATCTTCTAATAATCTTCTAACTTAATCTTAATATAGTAATAAATATCTTTAAAATCAATTTTTGAAATCTATATTACTCCCTAGAGTCTATCTAAAAACTTACTAATTAATAGTAGTAGGTAATAGTTCTTAATTATAATCTTATTAAAATTCCTATAGTTAATATAGAAATATAGGAAGCTATCTTTCTTTAAAATAAAAAAGATTAATATACCTATTTTACTTATAGATAGCTATATATATCTATTTACTAAATTCTTAGTAATATATACTTTTAATTCTTCTAATCATTACTTATTTAGTAAATATATAAACCTATAAAATAGTTTCTTACTTAATTCTAACTTAATAGTATACTTAATATCTTTAAAGACTAAGATAGATTTTACTATAATTTTATTAAATACTCCCTACTTATTTATAAATTCTTTAGGAATATTTATAATTATAATAATTTTATCCCTTTCCCTAAGTATTTTTATATAAATCTTAAGATTCTCTCCTATCCTATTAATATATAGTATATAAGTAGTTTTATTATTCTTAATAATTTTTTATATAAATACTTCTAGTTTAATAATAAATATATACTTATAGTACTAAA
>AMCV02000003.1:3044075-3056075 GCA_000350065.2 Colletotrichum orbiculare MAFF 240422
AAGGTATTATACTATTAGGCTTTTAAAGAGATATATAGTATATATTTAAAGGCTTTTTCAATTATTACTATTATCTATAAAACTAGTATCTATAATAATTATAAAATTATTAAATAGATTACTAGTCTTATAATTAAACTTAAAATAGAAGTTCTTTATCTTACTAAAGTATTATGTTATTTATTTAGTTTCTATATAGTAGTTATCTAAGGGGTTTTAATTAAAATATAATGATTAGCTTATTATATAAGTAATATTTGGTTTCATTATAATTATCGTATAATTCATAAAACTGATATCTTATTAGTAGTACTTAATTTCTGCATAAGAGGCTTAATTATACTATAGTAGGAGCTTTTTAGTTTTCAAAAGGGTTTTAAAATATTTAAGATACTATATATATATTATAAGATACTTAAGAAGCTTTTTAATATATACTACTTATAAAAGCTAAAGCTATTATACTATTTAATTTCAAATAATCTTAATATTAAGAAACTACTATAAATTTTTATTTTTCTTAAAATAATATTTCTATTAAAGATTTATTAATAATATAAGTATTTTCAATATATTTTCTATAGGGAATAAGAATATATAGTTATTAATATAAAAGAAGAAAGAAATATACTTCTTGATTTAGTAATATAATGTTCTTATAATAAGATTAAAATTGAAATACTTAAGATCTACTTTTAAGTAATATTACTATAAGAAGGGAGATTTCTATAAGTTATATAGTTTTTTATTAACATAATAGATCTTATTTAATATTTGGTAATTTAGTAATATCTCTATATAAATAACTTTATTAAGTATTATATATAAAGATATTAATCATATTATATTAGAATAACTTAAGATTAGAGTAATTGGTAATTATTATAAAGGTTTAAAATAATATACCTATTAGAATAATTATGTAAGTCTTATAGTTATCTTATAATTATTAATCTCTATAAATAACTAGTTAAGTTTCAATTTTTAAGAGATACTTATATTTATTTAACTTATAAGTATAAATTTCATAGTATTTTAAACCTTCTAAACTTCTTATAAAGACTTTATTAAATTTGCTCTAAAATATAATTTAATATGACTTCTAAAATAAGCTTATTTAACTAGTATTATAGTTTTAATATATAGATAAATAAGTACTACTAAGTAAGATATAAGTAATAATAATAACTTCTATTATAAAACTCTTAAAATAGAAACTTTCATTCCCCTATATTTTAAATACTTTCTAATATCTAATTTATTTTATAATTAAAGTTTATTATTAGAATTTTTAATATCTATATCTTATTATCTTTAAGAAAATTAGATTTTTAAGATTCTTTCGAGTTAACTATTCATACTATTTTATAGTTATAAGTAGGAATATTTTAGAGTTTTTTAAAATAACTAAAAAGTACTAGTTAGAAAGGTAGTTTTATATAAAGATTTCCTAGTTACTTTAATATAGTATTTTATCTATCCTTTATATTTAACTTTCTCTAAAAGTACTTGAAATTCTTACCCCCCTATAGTTTTATCTATATAAATAAGATTATAGAAGAATATAATATGTAATTCTAGAGTGGTTATTAATATGAATCTTATAGTTTTAAATAGTATTCTATAAAGCTCTAAAGTAGCTATTATATAGATATAAGATTTCGAACTATTATAACTACTTTTTATTTTAGTATAGATTATTCTATTAGGTTTTTCGGTAGAGTTTAAGTAAGTAGTTAAATTAACTTTAAGTAGTCTTCTTATAGTTATTTATTATTACAATTAGTAAGAGATTCTATTAGAATTAAACTATTTGAAGTCGTCTTATAGAGAGGTTAAATCTATATTAAAAAAGAAGGTTTTATTAAAAGAGATATTATGAGTTATTATAACTTTATTTTAAACTAGGTTTTATATTTAATATTAATTGGTTAAAGTATAGCTAATTAAAAAACTGACGAAAGTATATTTTTTGAGGTATATTAGATAGTTATGTTGGACTTTTGTATTTATAGTAAGAATAAAGTATTTATACTTATAGGTATAAAAGTAGGTTAAATCTAGCTTTATAGTATTATCTTTTTAAATAGCTTTATCAAGCTTCTAATATTGTATTTATTAGTCTAAAAAGTATATTAGTATTTAGTTATAAAGAAATACTACTACTTATAGGGTTTTAAGCTGGAGTTTATGAAGTAGTTTGTTTTTATATTTTATAGTTTTTATATATATTTTAATAATTATTTTAATATACTTAGTATTTCTATTTTAACTTTAGGTATATAAAGTAGATAGTTTGAAGTATATATCTTAAGAAGTTAGATTGTGTTTTAAGATTCTTATACCTAGAGACTTTATTATTATATTTAAAGATTTTAATATTAATATTATATTAGTATTTAAGGAGTATAATAAAGTTCTTAAATATCTTTATAATTATAGTTTTAATATAATTATTAAGATAGAAGCTTTAGGAGTAATTAGTAGTTTTATGTATAAATACTAGAGTCAAAATATAGCTATTATAGTTTTAGTAATAGGAGTAGAAGTTAAAGTTAATATATTCCTTAGGGGTAGTATATAAAGTATTCTTATGTTCTAAATAGTAGATCTTATATTTTGCCTTATTAATATTATAAGTTTTATATACTTCCTAAGTAAGCTAATACTTATGATATTTAAAATAGCTATTAGTAATATAAATACTTTATATAGTTAAGATAAAGTAGTTAAGAGGTTTTTTATTAGGATATTTTAATTATTAGTATTAAAGTTATTTATTACTTTTTAGGGGTTTTTAAATAGTATTTATAGTATACTATTAGTAGTAGTAATATTTAGGAGAAGGTTTATATTATACTAATTATATCATTAAAGTAGTTAATTTCTTATAAGATATATAGTACTTAAGGATTTACTAGTTATATTAGATATTAACAGTTATAGTTTTTAAGTAATTATTCTTCTATAATTTAAATAAATAGTTTAGTTTAGTATCTTATTAGTAACTTTATTGTTATAATTATTAAAAGGAGATGAGGTTTATAGTTAGAATAGTATAGAGAGAAATATTCTATAAGTATAATTTGACTTTTTTGTTTTTATTAGTTATAATAAAGATTCTAGTATTTCTGCAGTTCTTAATAAGTATAGGTTTTATATTATATTAAATATAATGAGAGCTTTTTAAAAAGTTATAAAGTATTCTATATTTTAGAAAATATAAATTATAGTATTCAAATTAGGGATAAATGAGTTTTAGAAAAGGTATTATTCAGGTTTTTCTTTATAATATATTTACTATGTAGTATTATAGCTATTTTAGCTAGGAAGCTAGCTATATAGTTATTATTACTTAAAGGTTTGAATTTTCTTTAAAAAGTCTAGATTTAAAGTTAGTAACTATTTAATCTTCCCTTTAGTTAAAATATTTAATATTTAGCTTTTATAAGCTAACTAAAGATATATATAATAATAGTATATTAAAATATAATTTAACTTATATTTTAGAAAGTATAAAAACTTATCTAAATTCTATAGATATCTCTTATTATTTTAAGAATTTAAAATAGTAGTTAGGATTTCTATTATAATATTAAAGATATTATAATTAATCTTACTATATAAGAAAACCTTAAGGAGATATTAGATTAATTTTATAATAGTTAAAATAATTCTATTTAGAAATATAGAGTTTAAATAGTTTTAAATTATAAATATATAGTTTTATATATAAGATTTAATTAATAAGCAAGTTAATAAAATTATAAAATTGAAAATCTAAAGTATTCTAATAGAAAAAAGAGTATAATTAACTATTTAAGCTTTATATATAATATCTTACTACTTCTAAAATTATATTTTAATTATTACTTTTATAGTAAAGTATTGAAATCTAAAAGATTAAAGTATTTTATTATATATTAACATAGAATTTTCAAAATATAAACCATTTATAATATTAAAATAGTTATAGAAGTTAGTAGTTTATATTACTATGTCTTCTTCTATATAGTAATATTAGTATTCGAATATCTTATTTATATATCTAAGGATTTAAGTTATTATATAGGATTAGTTTAACTATTTATATTAGTATTCTTAAACCCTTAAAATATAGAAGTTATAAAAAGCTATATAGGTTTTTAGATTCTTTTCTATAAAGTCTATAATATCCCTTATATAAACCTTTTTAGTAGTATTTATAAGAAGTTATTAATCCTCTTTATAGTTTACTCCTATAGGAATAGAACCTTTAAAAATATTTAATTTAAATATTTTAAAGATCTATTAATATTTCTTAGTTTTTAGAAACTTCCTTAAGAGTAGTTTTTAAAGATATTTTAAAAAGACATTTTAGTAAATAATTATTTTAAGATTAAAGTAGTCCTATAAATTATAAGTCTTAGTCTTTACCTAAAAAGTATTATATTAGATAAGCTATCAATTAGTTCTTTTAAAAATTAAAAGAAGGATATTTTTAATAGATATATTAATATTAAAAATATATTATTTAGTTACTTTTGCTCTATACTTAGAATAATATCTAAGCTCTATACCCTATATATAGATTTAACTATAAATCTTACCTAATAATAGTATTTATACTAATACTAGCTTATAACTAGTTAAAATAGTAATAAAATTACTTATTATTATAAATAATTATACCCCCAGTTCTAATATTTAACTTTATAGTAATAGAGAACCTTATAGTAATAATCTATATAGGGAGAGTTTTATTAAAGCTAAGGCTTAATATATATAGCTAAAAGTAACTACTAAGGTTATAAAGTTATAAACCTTTATAAACCTCTTGAAAATAGATTAAAATAGAATACTAAAAACTAGGTATTCTATAATCTATTATTTCTCTATATTTCTTATAATAGAATTAAAATCTCTTCAAAATCTATATAGTTATTTATAAAAAAAGTACTATAAAATAAGTATAGAAATATCTAGTTATAACTATTATCATTAAAATTATTACCTTATTAGAATAAGTTTTAATAAAGTTATTTTAAATATTATAATTAATAGATAGCCTATAGATATTCAAAAGAATATTATCTAGTTAACTTATAATTTATTATATTAAGCTAATAATATTAGGGACTAATTATTGATTAGATAATATTTTAATATAAATATATTATTATAATACTAATTACTAGATATTTTAAAGTATTATAATAATATAATTATAGAGGTTTTAAAAACTATCTAATTATATTAGAAATATCTATATCTATATAAATAGTATTTATATATTAGCTATACCTAATGTATTAAGATTATTTATTAATAAAAATAGGCTAAGTCTTATTATACTTATATAGAAATTATAAGTTAGTTTATATTAATAATAGAAAACTTTTATATAAGTAGTATAAAGTCTTATCTTAGGGATAAGTAAGGCTTAGTCTAGAAGATGTTAAGGTTATAGATATTAAGGTTATAATAAATATTTAAATAGAATACCTATAGTTAGTAGTAATTGAATATCTCGAGATATTTAAATTATATATAGCTATAAAGATATAAAGGTATAAGGTTGTTATAAAAGGAGTTATTAATTATTTGTTATTAAAAAGGTTGATATAGGGTGGGTATGCTAACTATAGCCGCGAGGGGTTTAGTTTTAGATTAACTAGGGGCTAGTTATAGTAGTTAGCAGGGGGGTAAGAAGGCTAAAGTTGTACTTCAGGGGGTAATATATCTACTAATAGTTGTAATAGAAAGCAAGCCATTAGCCCCTCCCTTAAAAAATATATTAAAAAACTATAAAATATATATTTAGCCTAGTAGTTCTTTAGTATTATAAGACTCTTAATTATTATATATAATTAGGGGGTAAAATCTAGTATATATTCTATATAACTAAATATAGTATATATATTATATAAAGCTCTATTTTAAGCAGTATAAATAGGGCGAGGCCTGTAGAAATAGTACTAGTACTTAAGGTTCAGCTAGTATAAACTCTGCCTCTTAAGTGTATTATTCCTAATAATAATTCTTTAACTTCTACTTCTTAGAGAGATAAGGCTCGAATCTTAGTAATAGCTATATGATATATAGTTGCTGAATACATGGTATCTAAATATATAATATCTATAGTAATATCTATGGTAGTATTTATAGTAGTATTCTAAGTAGTATTCTAAGTAGTTATAGCTTTTAAAATTACTAACGAATATATTGTAATACCTTTACTATTGAAAGCTTTAGTAGCTACTAGTAAGTCAAAAAGTATAGCAGCCTATATGAGAATATTAGAAGCTATATTATTAGGCTTAACCCTTATAGTGACTGCTAAATAAATTGTTAGAATTCTAGCGATTTAGCTTTTACTCATATTTATCTTAATAACTTACTTTAGGTAAATAAGGGCTTGAGTAGTCTCTATTACTCTTATAACTCTATATTTTCTATTTGTTATAGAAAATTAATTATTAAAGTTAAAGTCCTACTATATTAGCTATTTATATTTAAGGTTGATGAAATAATAGTATTAAGTTATTTAGCAAATAGACTACTTAGCAGCCTAAGTAGAATAGAGCTCAAAGCTTTAGATGATATAAAGCTAATCTTTATATAAAGAAATTCTTATTAAATATTAATACTATAAAGTTCCCAACTTCTTATGAAATCTAAACTTCTTATTATTATTATTATTTAAAGTAGTATTAATACTACTTATAGATATCACTTTAAATAATGTATTCTTTAACAAATAAGAATTATTAATTCTCCTTAATCTTTTATTAATTACTTATTATTAATTTGGTAGGTTATAAGCCTAGTTTTATATTAACTTCTCTCTTTTTATTATATTTTTACCTGACTAGTATTATTCATATTGATATCTATATCTTTATATATACTTATTTCAATTGTATTAGAAATTCTATTCACTAACCCCAAGCCTTCTATTATTTATATATCTATATAAAATTTCTCTAAACTATTTCTATAAGGCTTTATAGTCTATTTTCTTTATAACCATTTTAATAAACTGATTAACTCTTCTTTTTAGTTAATAAATTCAATATTAAAGAAATATATAAAGAGATTATACTAATTAGAATACCAAGCCTACTATAAAATGTAAAAAAGAGATAGTTAAGTAGTAGAAGCTGAAAGTTTCTTATATTTCAAGTCCACTAAGACGTTTTATAAATTAGCTCTGAAGTTACTAAGACTTTTATGAATTGGAATCTTAAGTCTATTAAGACCTTTATGCATTAGAAGTTTAAGTTACTTCTAATTTATATGTATGAATATCTCTTCTATAATTTAAATTTCAGACTTTTATAAGTTATAACTATATCAACCTATTAATGAACTATGAACCCATATAATTAATAATTCTTTATTTAACAATAATCTATTAGAGTTAGACTTTAAGTGTTCTAATTCTACTTGAAAATTCAACTTAATTGTTCATTAAATAATTATTTTACTTCCTTAAGTTATTATTTAAAGATATAAGTAATTATAAGTTATATTTTATATCTTACATAAAAAGAATTACGAATTATGATATTTAGTTTATTTATATAAAGACTTTATTTATTAATGGAGATATCTTTATCAATTCAAACAAACGTATTAGTATGAATAATATTAGAAAGTATAATAAGACTTTTAATTAAATATGATTAAATTTTATAAATAGTCTTTTCAGAATCATTGAAAATAGTATTAATCCTTTATATTTACCCAGTTTATTAAATAAATTCTATGAATTAATTCGTTTTTCTAATAAGTTTCTTATTTATAAATAACTTTTTAATACTACTCTTAATAATTTCAAATCTATAAAAGAATATTTAAATATAGTTAGAAAAATTAATTAGTAATCCTTTTTATAATAGGTTTATACTAACTAACTAGACTATTATTATTTATATTCTGAATAGTCTAAATAAAGATTTTAAAGGTTTTATTATCTTAATTATCTAGACTTTTAGTATTGGTTTATCTAGAGGGTAACGCATGCTGTATGTGATCTTGCTATATAAGTGCAAAGTAGTGTTCTAGTTATTTATTCTTATTATTGTTATATCATGTAGTGCGTACTATATATATAGAAATAGGGCCTATATAGCCTGTATAGCTATATAGCCTATATATACTATATAGCTAGTATAGCTATATAGTATATATAGGCTATATAGGCCGACTATTTACCTAATAGCGCTATAGTATAAAAGCCTTATAATAGATAAACTAATACTAACGACTTTTAATTTATATTATAGCGACGTCGTCTAATTACAAAAAGCCTAAATAGCTAGCTATAAAATACTATTTTTTAATAGCCTTCTTTTACTACTAAACCTATTACCTATCTATCCCTCTATATAATCATAGTAGTTGTTTTGATTATTAGGATTTCTTTAAGTAAATATTGGAAATTGAAGGGGTGTAGGGCTCTATTTAAACTTGAGGCTATATAGCTCTTAAGGCTATGTAGCCCTTAAGGCTATATAGCTTTTAAGGCTATATAGCTATATAGCTATAGGGGCGTTACCTTAAGAAGTTAGTAATATTATATACCTTCTAGTAGTCTCTAGAGTTATTATTATTAGAAGCTATAGTAGAAGGCTTTTACTATAAGCTATATTTTAAGAGGGTAGTATAGCTATATTACTTTTATAAAGCCTCAAGGGCTATAGGAGAAGGTAGTTGTTATATTGCCCCTATAGAGCCTCGAGGGCTGTAGGAGAAGGCTATTGTTTAAGCTATATAGGGGTCTCGAGAGGCTATATAGGCTTTTGAATATATCTATTAAATACGTTCTATTTAGCTATACTAAAGGTTTAGACCTAGTATAGTTATATAGAATACCTTATTTTAAAGTTATATTAAATATAATTATTAATATCTTAATATTAACTATCTATAAGAAGTTTAATATATAATTTAGAATTTTAATTAAAATAAGAGTAGTTATGAGCTTCTTCTAGTAATGATTTATAAAAGATTAATATATCTAGAAGCTCCTAATAAGGTTCTAAAGTGGGGAGGGTCTAGAGTATATATAGGAGGCTAGAGATACTATAAACTCTAGTAATTAGGGAAGGATTATAAAACTTAAGAGGGTTATATTTACTAAATATATTCTTATAAACTAAAATTAAAAGTAGTTATTAACCTCTTAATAGTAACTATTAGGAAGTATTTTATTTAAAGTTAAATTAAGTATAACTATTAATACTTAATATTAACTATCTATAAGGAGTTAGTATATAGTTTAAAACTTCCTAGTGAGGTCTTAAAATAGGGAAAGCCTAAAGTATCTAAATAGAATAAATCGCATAATTTTTTTACTTATAAGCTTTAAGTTAAACAATTATAAGTATTTCTTCTACTAGATACCCCTTACTAATCTATAGTATAATAGTATAATAGAAAGGTTAACTACTAATTAGTATTAATTTATCTAGAGGGTAATATATACTATATATAATCTTACTATATAGGTATAAAGTAGTATTCTAGTTATTTATTCTTATTATTATTATATTATATAATATATACTATATATATAGAAATAGGGCTTATATAGCCCGTATAGTTACATAGCTAGTATAGCTATATAGTATATATAGGCTGTATAAGCTGACTATTTACCTAATAGCGCTATAGCGTAGGAGCTCTATAACGGATGAACTAATATTTAGATCTATTAAAAATACTTATAAGTTAGACTTCTTATTTTCTAATTTATTAGATAAATCTAAAAAGATAACTTAGATTTTTCTAATTAATTCTATAATTAAGAAGTATTTTAAGAATAAGATTATTAAGTAGTCTTCTCTTAAAAATATTAAGATACTTTAGAAAAAATAGAAATATATTTTCTATTATTACCATTACAAGACTAATTATTATAAAATAAGTAGTAATGAGTAGTTAGTACTACTCTTTTAGGCTAAATAAGCCTTTTTTGGTACTATAAGTAGCTAAAAAGTAGTTTTACTTAATAAATGTAGTTGTGTGAGGAAAGAAGGCTTCTGTATATAACTGCTGTTTACAGGTTTTTATAGTAATAGGACGGCTAATTATGTAGCCATATGTATATATATAATCCCTAGAAGGCCCCTGCGTGTAACTGCTGTTTACAGGTTTTTGTAGTGATGGGACGGCTGATTACATAGCCGTACGCGCATACGTAATCCCCAGAAACCATTCTGTAATAATTGCCCCCAGTTAAAAAAGAAGCCACGCCCTCGTGGTCCTACCTTCCAGTTTTTAGTCCAAATCGTCGTATTCCGAGTAACTGCTACTGGTACTAGCACTTACCACATCATCACTAATGTAATCATTAAAGTCATCAGGAGCGTCATTGTTACTGTAATCGTCAGGTGCGTCACAGTTGCTAGTAATTACCTCGTCGACATCACTTTCAGGAGTGTTGGAGACGTTATTACTAGAGTTCTCAGAGTTATGTGTACTGTCGGTAAAAGTGGGTCTTAGGCCGTTATCATTATCGTCGTCGGTGTCGTTATCGTCGTTGTAAATCCACTCATATAGAGGGTAGGTGCCAGTACTGCTCTTGCCTTGCATAAAAGCATAATTGCCACCCTGTATTTACGTTAATGCCGTAGATCGCGTAGATGCCACGGATTGCGTAGAAGCGTAACTGCTGTTAGTGGTAGAGGTAGCGTAACTGCCGTAGGCGTTGCGCGTAGTAGGTGGTGTTGACAACGTTAATTACCGTGGTGGTTACCGTGGTGGCAGCTGTAGCGTTAACTGCCGTGGCAATTGCCGTGGTTAACGAATGACGATATTGTTGTTATTAACCTACTTTTGAGACGAGGTCTGTACGCTAATCTGGCTCGTCTGATTAGTCCGGTAAGCAATCAGATAAGGATAACGCATTTGATAAGAAGAAATTGAGGAAAGAGGTCGTTGAGCCAAAGGCTCCTGCCTCCCCAAACCGACTGAGGGGAGTTCTGTGAATAAAACGTGTGCAGTAGGTCCTACTCTCCTCACGACGGAGTGGCTCTTGCCTCACGGCGTTTTTGGTAAAAACGACGCGATTCTGTCAGGAATAACACGCTCCAGAGGTAGAGTTTGCACCGGCTAAACCTCAGGCGCTAGCGCTATCTCCACAGACCTCGCCCTACTTAAACTGCTTAAAAAAGAGCCTTATATAGTATATATAGCTATGTTTAGTTATATATAATATATATTAGATTTTACCCCTTAACTATATATAATGATTAAGAGATTTAAAATACTAAAGAGCTATTAGATAAAATATATATATTATAATAATTTAATATATTTTAAATATTAAAATATCTATTAGAAATACTTTTTTTTAGTTTTTAAGAAAACTAATTAGTAATATATTTAATATAACACTTTTTAAGTAGAAATGTAAACTTATAATTTATAAGACCATTTCAACTTTAAAGTAATAGTTTATTAAAACTTCTTTTTAGAACTTCTTTAAGAATTACTCTTAAGCAACTTTTTAAGAACTAAGAAGTATTAATAGAGTTTTACATATTTAGCCCCCTACTTAGTAAGTAGCCTTATACAACGCCAAGTAAATAATCTCTGTAATATTTAAATTAAATACTCTTAAGAGTTTTATTCTTATAAGAATAAACTATAAGGAAGATTAATAACTTCCTATAAATACTATTGAAAAGGTTTATATAAGGAATATTATAAACTTTATAGAGAAATGTCTAAAAGCTTATATAGCCTTCTATAGTTTTTATACTTTTAAAATTTAAGAATATTAATATAAATAGTTAAACTAAGTTTATATAATAACTTAGATCTTTAAATATATAAGTAAGATATTTTAATATTAGTATTATTATATAGAAGAAGATATAATAATATAAACTACTAACTTCTATAATTATTTTAATATTATAAATAATTTATACTTCTAAAATACTATTTTAATATATTATAAACTACTTTAATCTATTAGACTTAAGTATCTTATTATAAAGATAATAA
>AMCV02000003.1:3064901-3093618 GCA_000350065.2 Colletotrichum orbiculare MAFF 240422
TAATACTATAAGTTTTATATACCTTTTAAATAAACTAATACTTATTATATTTCAAATAGCTATTAGTAATATAAATACCTTATATAATTAAAATAAAGTAATTAAGAAACTTTCTATGAAAATATTCTAACTATTAATACTAAAGCTATTTATTACTTTTTAGGGGTTTTCAAATAGTATTTATAGTATACTACTAGTAGTAGTAATATCTAGGAGAAAGCTTATACTATACTAGATATACTACTAATATAATTAATCTCTCGCGAAGTATATAGTATTTGAAGACTTACTAGTTATATGAAATATTAATAGCTATAATTTCAGAATAATTACTCCTCTATGGTTAAAATAGGTAGTTTAGCCTAGTATCCTACTAGTAGCCTTATTTTTATAACTACTAAAAAAAGACGAAATTTATAACTAGAATAATATAGAAAGTAATATTATATAAGTATAATTTAATCTCTTTACTTTTACTAATTATAATAAACATCTCAGCGTCTCTATAGCTTTTAATAAGTATAAATTCCATACTATACCCTATTTAACTCCTATAAAGACCTCTTAAAAAATTACAAAATACTTTATATTTTAAAAAATATAAACTAAGATATTTAAATTAATAAAAAAGAGGTTTAAAGAAAGTATTACTAAAATCCCTTTTTATAGTATATTTACTACATAGTATTATAGTTACTTTAATTAGAAAGCTAACTATATAATTATTATTACTTAAAAGTCTTAACTTTCTTTAAGAAATCTGAATCTAAAGCTAGTAATCATTTAATTTTCTCTTTAGTTAAAATATTCAATATCTAGCTTTTATAAGTTAACTAAAATATATATATAATAATAATATATTAAAATATAGTTTAGCTTATATTCTAAAAGGTATAAAAGTTTATCTAAGCTTTAAAAGTATCTCTTATTACTTTAAGAATTCAAAATAATAATTAGAACTTCTATTATAATATTAAAAATATTATAACTAATCTTACTATATGAAAAAGCCTTAGGGAGATATTAAATTACTTCTATAATAACTAAAATAACTTTATCTAGAAGTATAAAATCTAAATAGTTTTAAATTATAAGTATATAGCTTTATATATAAAACTCAATTAGTAAGAAGGTTAATAAAATCATAAGGTTATAAATTTAAAATACTTTAATAATAGAAAGAATATAATTAACTATTTAAACCTTCCATATAATATCTTACTACTTTTGAAATTATATTTTAATTACTATCTTTATGGTTAGATACTTAAGTCTAGAGGATTAAAATATCTTATAATATATTAAAATACTATTTTTAAAGTATAAATTATCTATAATATCAAAGTAGTTATAGAAATTAGTAGCTTATATTATTATTTTCTCCCTATATAATAATACTAATATTAAAATACTTTACTTATATATCTAAAGATTTAAATTATTATATAAGTTTAATTTAACTATTTATATTAATATTGTTAAGTTTTTAAAATATAAAAACTATAGAAAGCTATATAAGCCTTTAGATCTTTCTCTATAAGGTCTATATTATTCTTTATATAAACCTCTTTAGTAATATCTATAGGGAATTATTAATCCTTCTTATAACTTACTTCTATAAAAATAAAATTCTTAAGAATACCTAATTTAGGTATTTTAATAGCTTATTAATACTTCTTAGTTTTTAGAAAGTTGTTTAAAAGTAATTCTTAAGGAAGCATTGCAAAAACCTTAATAAGTAGTTATTTTAGAATTAAAGTAGTCCTATAGATTATAAGTTTTAGCTTTTATTTAAAAAGTATTATATTAAGTTAGCTACTAATTAGCTTTCTTAAGGACTAAAAGAAAGATATTTTTAATAGATATCTTAATATTTAAGATATATTAAATTATTATAATATATATATTTAGCCTAGTAGCTCTTTAGTATTATAAGATTCTTTATTATAATATATAATTAGGGGGTAAAATCTAATATATATTATATATAACTAAATATAGTTATATATACTATATAAGGCTCTATTTCAAGTAGTTTAAATAGGGTGAAGCTTATAGAGATAGTAGTGCCTAAGGTTTAGCTAGTATAAACTCTACCTCTCGAGCGTATTATTCCTGATATATATAACTGCTATTTACAGGTTTTTGTAGGGATGGGACGGCCGATTACATCGACTACATAGCTATACACGCATATATCATCCCCAGAAACCATTCTGTAATACTAATTATATTAAGAATAACTATTATAGTTTTTATATTAGCATGTACTTATTAAAATAATATCTAAAGTTAATAATAGTCTTCTCAAGCCTTCTAAAAAGAAGAAAGACAAAAAAGATAAAGCTAATAGTTTATAATGAATTAATATTATTTTACCTTTAGAAGGAATAGTTAGAAAGATTTCTAAGAATATAATTAAACGTCTTATATAATATAATTCTAATATTTAAGAAGAAGAAGAAGGAAATAAAAAGAGAAGTATTAAATTTAGAAGTATAACTTTAATCTAACCCCTTCTTAGAAGAGTTATTATTAAAAAGACCTAAATATTTAAATCTCTAAGAAAGTTTATTGATATAGGAGTCTTATTAAGTGGATTGAGATTATTCCATTTAGTATTAATATTTAAACTATTATCTATATAGTTAGAAATCATAATCTTTTGACTATGAAAATCAAGACTCCTTTACTTATTAAATGGGGAAATATTAAAAAGATTACTTTGATTATAAAAGATAATTTGAAACTAGTATGAAATAATATGAAATATTATTTATAGAATAATCTTTATATGTTATACCTAGATATTAATCTATCAAATCAGTTTAAACTTAATTCTATAAGAAGATTATCTATCTTCTTTAATAAACCTATACTATATAATATTCAATAGAATAAACTCTTACTTATAAGAATTAAAATTCATAAAATCTACAAATTTAGAATTTCTATTCTATCTAAATATTGAAACCTTTATATTAATATTTCTAATGTTAATAACTCAAAATCATAGTATAATAAAGTAAAGTACATAAGTAATATTATTTATCTAATCAAAGCTATAATAAATAAAATTAATTATAAGTATTCTAAAGATAATAAATTATTTATTTATAATGTTTATTTTAAAAGTAAAATTTATTCATACAGTTAATACAAACTTCAATACTTTTAAGATATTCAAATATTCTTATCATATTAATATAGAATTATATAGACCTATTTTATTAGCGATAATAACTAACTACTTTAAATATTGTATTTCATTTATAGATACATATAATAAACTCATCTAAAGAAAGTTATTAAGAAGTATAAGTTCTGAAGAGGTTATTTCAAGTATTAAAGAGTTTATTAAGACAATTGGTAATAATAATAGTGAGAGAATTAAAGAAGTCAATATAGATAGTTATTTTAAATTCTCTATTGATAGAATAAAGATTATTCATCTTATTACTGAAATCATTTATAATATAAGACTACTTTATACTTATAAGCCTGGTATTTGAGTTAAGAAAACTATAGGAACTATAATTAATAGGGCTAAAAACCTTTGTTTACAACTCTAACTGATCTCCATATTTCTATGAATTAGCTATATTAACTTCTATTTATATCTATAATAAAACGCCTTATTCTTCTATTAACTTTAATACTCTATGTAAATTCAGAAATAAAAAGAAACCTTTTATTCATAATATAGAAATACAAAGTAAGATCTATTGCTATAAGATTAAGAATAAATACTATGAGAAGTTTCATTTAAAAGTAAAATAGAATACCATAACTATTTGCTGATTATAAGACCTATTTAATTTGAACTTTTCAAACGTAGAATGCTATTCAATCTAGAGATATAAATATTCTTAAAAACCAATTTAATTGTCAATAAAAAGAAGAATTGGCTGTTATTAATATTACTATTATTACTTAGTCTTATTAATTCAATAAAGAGAACAAGCCTAGTTAATTTAATAATAATAATTCTTTATAAAGTGTAATTATTATTAAATGTGATAGAAATTAGAATTCTACTAAAGATACTAATTATTTTCTTCCTCCTAATAAACTTAATAATAATAATAATAACTAAACTCCTTCTCCTAATAAGACACTAAGGAGGTATTTCCAATCTATCTTAATAAAACTATAAATAATATTGAAAACTTTAATAAAACGCTTACTATATCTATAGAGATTCCGTCGTTACGTCTAGAAGCTAAAAAGACTATAAATAATATCTATATATAAAAAGTAAACTTCTTATAATTAAATATTATTGTTCTTTAATTCTTTATAGTAATTATGATTAATATAATTGAAATAACAACTTATTTTCTAATACATATAGCAAACTTCATACTATTAAATATACATTATTAGTTAATACTTTAGATAAATTAATTAGTTTTTCAAAAACTATACATCTTCAATTTAATAATAACTAGGTTTAAACTCTTAATAAAGAAGTTAAATCTATAGAGTCCATAGGAGTTTAGACTATGATATTACTATATAATATTTCTTTTACTAAAAAGAATAATATTAATATATTAAAGAGTAGATAGATTTATAGAATAAAACTTAATAATGAGAATTCTGATAATCCTATATATAAGGCTAAATAGGTTGCTTAAAGTTTCAATTAGTACTTCAATATTAATTATTTAGAAACCTTTAGTACTGTTTAAAAACCTGAAAGTGATAGATGTATACTTATTATATCTATTTATTATAACTAGATTATCATTTAATAGAACATTACTATGATATTTATATTTTAAATCTATCTTATATTAAATTAGGTTTACAGTATTTCTTTATAGAAGAGGAATATGTATACTTAATATTACTCTCAATAAAAGTAAATACGTAGCTATTTTAATATATTATATCAATAATATACTATGAAAAACTAATCATCCTACTAGTTCAAAATATATTTATTATAGTTTTAGAAAGAACATTGAGATCTAAGACTTAATAAAGCCTAATACTTTTTTAAGTAATAATGTATTTATTCATTAGAAGAATGAATATCTAGTTACTTTTACTCTATACTTAGAATGATTTCTAAACTCTTCACTCTATATATAGATTCAACCATCAATCGTACTTAATAATATTATTTATGCTAATACTAACTTATAACTAGTTAAAATAGTAATAGAATTACTTATTATTATAGATAATTATGCTTCTAATTCTTATATTTAACCCTATAGTAATAGAAGACCTTATAGTAATAATTAGAGAGAGCTTTATTAAGGTAAAAGCTTAATATATATAGCTGAAAGTAATTATTAAAGTTATAAGATTAAAAACCTTTTTAAGCCTTTTAAAGATAGGATAGAATAGAGTACTGAAAGCTAGGTATTCTGTAATATATTATCTTTTATATCTTCTATAATAGATTTTTAATCCCCTTAAAATCTATATAACTACTTATAAGAAGAAAGATATCAGATAAATATAATAGTATTCACATATAACCCCTATAATTAAAACTATTAATTTATTTAATTAAGCCTGAATAAAATTATCCTAAAGGTTATAATGAATAAGTAGCCTATAGATATTGAGAAAATAATTATCTAGTTATTTTATGAGTTATAATATTAAGTTAAAGACTTTAGAGACTAGATGTCAATTAGATAATATTATCGTATTAATATATTATTATAATATTAATTATTAGATACTTTAGAATATTATAATAATATATTTATAAGAGTTTTAAAGGCTATGAAGTTATATTAGGAGTATTTATAGCTATATAAATATTACTTACATCTTAGTTATATTCAATATATTAAGATTATTTATTTATAATAATAGGCTGAGTCGTATTATACATATATAGAGATTATGAATCAGCTTATATTAGTAGTAGAGAACCTTTATATTAATAAAATAAAGTTTATTTAAGAATAAGTAGGATTTAGTAAGGATATTAACATTATAGACATGAAAATTATAATGAATATTTGAATAGAGTGCCTATAGTTAGTAGTAGTTAAATATCTCGAGATATTTAAATTATATATAGTTATAAAAGCGTAAGAATATAAGGGTATAAAAGCGTAAAGTTATTGTAGAAAGAGTTATTAGTTATTTAGTACTTATAAGAAAGTTAATATAGAATAAGTATACTAGCTACTATAGCTATAAGGGGTTTAGCTTCGAGTTAATTAAGAGCTAGCTATAATAGTTAGTAGGGGGGTAAGAAAGTTAAAGTTATATTTTAGAAGGTAACATATCTACTAATAGTTGTAGTAGAGAGTAAGCCATTAGCCCCTTTCTAGAAGAATAAATACATATAAATAAAATGGTTTAAATATACTAATAAATATATTATTAAATTTAATAGAAGAAACATCTATAGGTTTAATATTCTAATAGATAATAAAGTTATATTCTTTATTAATAAGAATAATACTATAGAAGAAGAAATATTAGAATGTGAAAAAGAAGTAGGAGTTTCATGATGTTTAACTTTAAAAATTAGATTAAATATTATTCTAATTTTTATTACTTACTCTTGATTTTCTTGAAATCTTTCTAAAGAATATTTTATTATTCTTAATAAAATATAAGGTCATTTAAAAAAGAATCCTAATTATCAATTAATCTATAACTATAATAATATCAATCCTTTTAATCTATTTAGATTGATAGACTTAGATTAAACTAGAGATATGAATAATAGAAAATCTGCCTTAACTTATCTATTTTGCCTAGACCTTTATAATATTATCAGTTGTATTAGATTTATTCTAATATATAAAAGACTTCAATTTCTATTATTCTAATAGAAGTAATAAGACGTTATATGATGTTTCTACATAAGAGAATTATATAAAAATCGCTTTATAAATATATAGTTATTTTACCTTTTTACCCCTAGTAGTTCTTATATAAAGAAGGTAAAGGTATAGAGGTTTATTTCTTTATAGGATATTAGAAGTACTTTAAGTTATATGCGTTATAACCTTAGCGTCTTATATGCTATAGCTATAGTAGTTAATATACTATATAGTAGGGGGACATTAAAAATAGTTAACACTTCGTGAAAATTCACTTTCGCATCCTTTTCGCGAATTTCAACATTCCACCTACTATCTTAAAATACCTACTACACTTTTTAGATAAGAGAAAAAAATTAAAAAACTATATTCTATATCTTAATAATAATTCTAAATATAGGGAAGATACTAAATAGGTATACTAGCTAAAAGAGTAGTAGTTATTAAGAATATTAGTATATAATATATTTATAGTATTATTTCGTATTATAAATAATAAGATACTAGTATCTCCCAAACTAGCTATAATACCCTTTTGAAATTAATAAATTATAGTAAAAGATATATCTTTATAATTATCAGCTTTTAGTCTTTTATCCCTATTAAAAATCTTTATAATCTAATTTACTTATATATTACTATTTATACTTTTTAATAGTCTTTATAATCTTAGGAAGTCTATTATTATAAAGTAGTAATAAAACTATATTTAAATAAGAAAATAACTAAAATGTAATATAAATAGGCTTTTAAGTATTAAGATAAACCTTTTAAATTTTAATATTCTATTCTCTTGATAGATAAGAGTTCTATTAATAAAGATATAAGATATTAATATAGCTAGGTTTTTCACCTATTAAGTATATTTTTAACCTTAATTCTTATATGAAAATTAAAATCTAACCTCTATAAAAATAGGTTTAATTACTAGTTAAAAAGAATATATTTAATTTTAGTACTATATATAATACTTCTCCTAGATATTTTGAGGCAGTATATCCTATAGTATAGAGATCCTATTAATCTCTCTCTATAGAAATCTAAATACTTCTTATAAAAGTATTATAGCTATAATCTATATTGAAATACTTAAGAAGATACTACTAACAATCTTTAATCTAAATATAATATTTATATAAAATATTACTATAATTTATTTAGTGAAAATCGTAGTTTTGTTCTTTTAGGAAGAAGGCTTTCTAGTTATTAACTAGCCTTCCTATTCATTAGATATAAATCTAATTAAAAATATATAGAAAGTATTAAAAGAATATATGATAAGGGATTTTCCCTATTTATCTAAAGCTTTAAAAGGAGAATAGATATTTTATAAACTTACTAATATTATAATTGAGATTTAGGATAACTTTAAGTCTAGTCTAATTAAGAGGCTTATTAATAGTATGCCTTAGTATATTAAGGCCCTTATTAAGGTAAAAGGCTAGTATATAAAATACTAAATAGATAAATTGGTAGATATATTGATAATAAATACGTATTAGGTTTTTGTATATTTTTAATATTTAATTTGATAATACTGTCACATTTGGCGTATGAAGGGTGGCTTTGGAACAATTGGGTCAATGCGGGTGGATTTTCGTATTAACCGCTTCTAATGTCCCCTCACTGTAGCTATACTATAGTATATACTACGTTTCAGCCTATGTACTATAGTTATAATATATTATATACTATAGTTATAATAACCTATATATTATATTAAAATATATATACTATAGTTATAATACTTTATATATTATAGCTATAGTAGCTTATGTATTATAGCTATTGTTAGAACTCTAGTAATATAGTTAGAACTCTAGTAGTATAACTAGAACTCTAAAATAAACCCTCTATATAAAAATCTTAATATCTCTAAAGAAAGTTTAGAAATAGTTAATTATACTATTAATTAATCCCGCTTGACGTAGTAGTTTAACATCTAGCTAGCTTTTACTATTTTATAGTAAGAATAATAGGTTCGAATCCTGCGGCAAGTAACTACAACTAGCGTTCCTACTAGTTGTATAAAGTAAGTATAGTAATTACTACTAGTTATTAGCTCTTATTAGTAGCTATAAATAACTAGTAATTATAAATAGCTAGCGATAAGTATTACTAGTTAGTTAGTATTAGTATTATATAACTAATTATAATCCCCTAAAAAGTAATTATAATAGATATAGGTATATATATACTTTCTATTTATTAGTTATTATATTAACTAACTATATTTACTACTTAAGGTTTCCTCTATTTAAATAGTTCTTTAGTACTCATAGTATCTAGAAGGTAAATAAGGCAAAAGCTAACTACTAGGTATAGTTTCCTTTAAAGGGTCCCGAGAGGCATGTAACTTTAAATAGATCAGAAACCTTTAATATAACTACTAATACTATTAATTAAATTACTATTTCTCCTTCTATTTTACTATTTCTATTATAAATATTTTAAATAAGTCTTTATAGTGAGAAAACTACTTCATCATATTACATTTCTCCTGATATCATAGTTATCTATAGTAATAGCTTAACTGTCGATTTACTTACTTATCTATTTATTCCAAGATGTTATAGCTCAATTAAATCAAGAATAGTAGTTATATCTATATATAAAGCTGAGTATATAGTTTTAATATATACTACTAAGAAAGTTGTTTATTTATATAACTATAACCTTCTTAATAAAGCTTTAGGATTAAAGGCTATTAATAAGTTAACTATCTTAATAAACAATTAATTAGCTAAAAGGCTTAATGAAAATATGAAATTCTATAAAAAGACTAAGTAAATTCATATTTATAATTATTCTATTAGAGATCTTATTCGAGATAAGTAGATTAATCTCTATCATATTATTACGAATAATCATATTGCTAATTTTTTGACAAAGCCTTTAAGCCGAGTTAAATTTCATAATATTACTAAGAGGACTTTATAGAATAACCTTAAGAGTTAGCCTTCTTATAAAAGAAATAGTCTCAATAGTCTATTTTCTAAAGATTAATGTTCCTTTTAACCTTTTACTAGTTATAGGTTTCTCTGATTGTTTCTGACTTCTTTGTTATTCATAAGTCTTTTTCTTTAAGCTTTTCCTAAGTCTTTTATTTTTCAGATTTTAACTTTTTAAAATTTCTCTATTTGTCCTATATGCTTTTTAGAGGTTCTACTACTCTTTAAGCTATAAAGAATTCATTTGTCTTATATATCTTAAGGGGGAATATTAGAGTTTTAACTATTTAATTATTACTTATTTTATCCTAATAACTTATATTAAGCAAATAAAAGCTTGAATATTCTCTATTATTCTTATAATCCTATATTTTCTATTTATTATAGAAAATAGATCATTAAAGTTAAGATTATATTGTTTTAATTATTTATACTCTAAATTAATCAAAGTATAATATCAGAATCTTTAGTAAATAGACTACTTTATAGCTTAAGTATAATAGAGCCGAAAGCTCTAAATAATATCAGATTAATCTTTCTGAAAATAAACTCTATTTAGATATTAATACTATGAAGTTCCCTACTTCTTATAAAGTCTAAAGTTCCTATTATTATCACTATTTGTATTAATATTACTACTATTTTCAGATACTATTCTGAATGGCCCATTCTTTAATAATTAGGACTAATTGATGCCCCTTGAGCTTCTACTGATTACTTATTACTGATTTATTATAGACTAATATTACTATAGTAATACTTATAGACTTTCTTAAGTAATGATTATCTTTTATAGAATTTATATGAATATAACTACTCAGCGTCAAATTATTAGCAACTTTAATATTATTAATTCTAGAAATCCCTAACTATAAAGATTACTTATCGAATTCTTATTATAATTATAAAGAAAGACTATTACTCCCTCCTTCTTTTATTAGAAAACCTCTCGAGGATTATAATAGCGTATTGATATACTAAGCTTAATATTATTACTATATTCTATAAGATTAGGATTAATAAAATAGATTAGGAGAAAATAGTCTTCTAGATATATTATAATATTTTTAAATAGATAGTATACCTTTTTAGACTTATTAATACTCCTATTATAATTTCATAATATATTAATAATTACCTATAGTAGTTCCGAGATAATTATATTATAATATATATTAATATTACTTTTATTTATATTAGTAGTTCATTATAGGAATATGAGGAGGAAGTCTACTAGATATCTAGCTATCTTATTAATATAAATTTAAAACTAGACTTTAAGAAGTAGAAGTTTTCTATTATAATAGTTAAATATATTAAGGTTATAATATTGTTTATAAAGAATCTCCTATATAACCTAGAGAAACTAAGAATTATTACTAATTAGCTACCCTTTAGGTTATTAAAAAGTATTTATAATTTTATTAGATTTATAAATTATTATAAAGCTTTTATATTATAATATAATACTATTATACAACTTCTAAACTACTTAACTAAAAAATATCAATTTTCTAACTAAAGATTAGAATAAGAAGAAGTCTTCTTTATACTAAAAAGCTTTTATATTATAGAATTAGTCTTATAGATGTTTAATTCTCATAGTAAGATTATAATAGAAACTAAGTATTCTAGATTTATATTTAGCAATATATTAATTTAGATTAATAAGGCTAAAAAAGTATCTAGTAGCCTTTTACTTCTAATACCTAATCTCTATAGAATTTAACTATTTAATCTATACTAAAGAACTCTTTATAATATTAATTTACTTATAAGTATAAAAAGTAAAGCTATAAAGTACTAGGAAGTTTGAATTTCTTACTAATTATGGAAACCTCAAATACTTTATAAAGAAATAGTAGTTTATAGAGAAATAGAATTAGTAAATAGTAGGGCTATCCTAATATAATATCTACTTTAAATACTAATTAGGTATTTTAATAGTAAGCTTTAATATTTTCTTTAAAAGAAAGGAGAATATTCCTATAAAGTAAGATAATAAGAAGTAAAAAAGATAAATAGTATAAATCATCCGAAATACTACTATTTTTATAACATTCTAAGTAAAATATATAAGTATTACTAATACTTAGGCTTTTAAGAAGAGACTAGACTTATAGGAAATATAAGACTATACTACTAAGAAGGATTCCTTATACTAATAAGTCTTAATAATAGTCTAATAGGGAGAATATGACTTTCCTTCTAATCTTTATATTAAAATCTAAATAACTAAATATATTCTTAATATAATAAGATAGCTTATCTTTAGAAATAGACTTTGAATACTAAGTAGTAATAATCGTAATAGCCTTCTTAATAAGTTTAAAAATAGATTAATATAGGAATTCTATAATTCCTCTCTTATAAATTACTTAGAGTATAATAATATATTAGAAATTATAAGATATCAATCCTTCTAGTCTAACTAGTCCTAAAGTATATACTAAAATATATATAATTATAATATATATAGATATATTTATATCTAAAAGTAAGTAAAACAAAAGTTTCTAAAATTCCTTCTAATATCTAACTAGTTATATTTAGATCTAGTTATAGATTCTATTACTAACCTACGTCTTATAAAAAATGAAATAGCTATTACTTCTAGGTTATTATAAACTGATTAGATAAAACCTTTATTCTAGACGAAATAGATATTATAAAAGTGGAGATATATACTTAGTAGTTCCTTAGTTATTATTATAAGTTTTATAAAATACTATATTCTATTATAAATAATAGAAAGTCTGATTAGATAAATTGTTTTTAGAAGGAATCCTTCTACCTAATAGATATTATATACTTATTAAATACTAAATACTACTTATAGACTAATAGAACTATAGAATAATATCATTTAAGAGATCTAAGTAGTTTTAAAAGTATTATATACTAATTATAATATAGTTAGAATAATATACTACTTATTATATAGCTAGTCTTCTATTGTCGAATTAATCGTATTCTTATTATTAAATCAAAAATCGCTCAGGAGGCTATAGAGGTATTAGATACCTAACGGGAATATATTAATATAATTCTATAAGATATATACCCAAAGTATATCTCTCTCTATTTAATATACCCCCTTAGGGAGAGATCTCTAGAGCTTCTCCCTATTTATATAAGTTTTCTAAATAGATTTAAAAATAGATCTTTTTATTTATAAATCTTTTAAGAAGGTTATATAACTTCTAAACCCTCTTTTTTAATTTTTTAAATAATAAATAGTAGTTATATAAAGAAGTATTATAATTAGCTAAGTAGTACTAATCTTATTTTTAATACTTATTATCTTATTAATTAAGAATTCTTAAGTTTTAGTATAAGTTATCAGTTTTATTATATAGCTATATATCTTACTTCTTCTCTCTTTAGCTATAAACTTTTATTAAATAATATATAAATTTTCAAAATAAATTCCTTTTATTATTATATTACTAATTTATATAGAAATCTTGAGATATCTTTTCTTACTCTTGAAAATTCTCTTAAAAAAACCCCTATTACTTTTAATATGTCTCCTAATAATTCTAAACTTATATAAAAAAATAATTAAAAGTACTACTTTGTCTATTATTAATATAATGATTAGCTATATAGTGATTAATAGTAAGACTACTAATTAAAATATTAAAAGTATAATTAATAATAAAGACCTTAAGGAGACTCCTTATCATTCTAAGAAAATTGCGAAGTACTTTATACTTACTTCTAAGTCGTCTACTCCTACTTCTAAGAAGTAGAAGAAACTTACTACTACTAAGGGTTCTGTTGGTTTATCCGGAGGGTAACGCACGCCGTACGTGATCTTGCTGTACGGGTGCAAAGTGGTGTTCTGGTTATTCGTTGTTGTTATTGTTACGTTAAGGGCTGCGTTGCTATATATGTAGAAATAAGGCTTATATAGCCTATATAGCCACGTAGCCAGTATAGCTATATGGCACGTATAGGCTGTACAGGCTGACTATTTACCCAATAGCACTATGGCGTGGGAGCCCTATGACGGATAAACTGATACTAGCGACTTTTTGTTTATACTATGGCGACGTCGTCTAATTACAAAAGGCCTGAATAGCTAGCTATGAAATACCGTCTTTTTTAATAGCTTTTTTTTGCTACTAAACCTATTACCTATCTATCCCTCTATATAATTATAGTAGTCGTATTAATCACTAGGATCTCTTTAAGTAGACATTAGAGATTAAAGGGGTATAGGGCTCTATTTAAGTTTAAAACTATACAGCTTTTAAAGCTACGTAGCTTTTAAAGCTATATAGCTATATAGCTATAGGGGTATTACCTCGAGAGGTTAGTAATATTATATGCCTTCTAGTAGTCTCTAGAGTTATTATTATTAAAAGCTTTAGGAGAGGGCTCTTGCTATAAGCTATACCTTAAGAAGTTAGCATAGCTATATTACCCTTATAGAGCCTCAAGGGCTATAGGAGAAGGCAGTTATTATATTTAAGCTATATAGAGGGGTCTCAAGAGGCTATATAGGCCTTTGAATACGTCTACTAAATACGTTCTTTTTAGCCGTACTAAAAGTCTAAACTTAGTATAGCTATATAGAGTACCTTGTTTTAAAACTATATTAAGCGTAGTTATTAGTATCTTAATAATAGTTTATCTATAAGGGGTTTAGTATGTGATTTAGAGCTTCGGCGGGGATTAGGGAGGGTCTGAGGTATTTATAGGAAGCTAGAGATACTATAAACTCTAGTAACTAAGGAAGGGTTATAAGGCTTAAGGGGGTTACGTTTACTAAATGCGTTCCTATAGGCTAAAATTGAAGGTAGTTGTTAGCCTCTTAATAGTAGCTATTGGGGAGTACCTTATTTTAGAGCTAAATTAAGTATAGTCGTTAGCATTACAATAATAGCTATCTATAAGGGGTTAGTATGCGATTTAGAGGCTCCTAACGAGGTCCTAAAACAGGGAGGATCTAAAGTATCTAAGTAATAAATCTCACGATCCTTCGTTTTATATAGACTTTAGACGTAGGGTTTTTACAATTACTTCTTCTATTATAATAAGCCTTACTAATCTACAGTATAGTAGTATGACGGAAGGGTTAACTACTAATCAGTATTAGTTTATCTAGAGGGTAACGTATGCTATATATGATCTTACTGTATGGGTGTAAAGTAGTGTTTTGGTTATTCGTTGTTGTTATTATTATATTAAGGGCCGCGTTGCTATGTATATAGAAATAAGGCCTATATAGCCCGTATGGCCACATAGCCAGTATGGCTACGTGGCACGTACGGGCTGTACGGGCCGACTATTTACCCGATGGTGCCATGGCGTGGGAGCCTTATGACGGATAAACCGACAGGTTCTCTTATAGTTAAAATTACTAAGACTCCTATGCCTAAAACTACTCTTATACCTAAGGCTGCTAAGGCGACTCTAATTTTATCTAGTTATAAGTATAAATATATAAATAAGGAAGATAAAAAAGAACCTTATAATTTCTATTTCAATTACTTGTCTTTTCTTATTAAGAGTTGTAATACTTTTAAAATCTATTACTAAAATCCCTATTACTACTATAAATACTACCTAATTAGTAGTATTTATAAACTAGGTATAAAGATAACTATTTATTTTTATATTAAATTCCTTACTATTTATAATAATAAAAGTATTAAGCCTATAGTAAGTATCTCCTATATAATCTTCTAATTAGCTTTCTTAACTTATATATTTCTAGATAGTTTCTACTAAATACTAAGAGCTTCATAATACTATTACTACTACCCGTACTAATTATACTAAAAGTTATTTAATTCCTATACTTACTCCCCATATTCTATCTATAGCTTTTGTAGTTCCTATAGTTCCTACTACTACTATAGTTTTTTTAAGTAATTTCTTTATAAGTAGTATTAGTAGTATTAGCTCTCTCCTTTTAAATAAGAATTTAATTACTAATTTATATCACTTTCTCAACTTTTACCTCTTACTTTACTTAAGTAGCTATACTTCTAACGCTTTCTTTAAGTCGCTTCTTAATACTTATAAATAGGTTACTTATTATAATAGTTTTTCAGGATAGTAATATAGTAGTTTAGTTTATTATTCTAAGCCTTAGTTTTAGAAGATTAGGTTTAATTTATAAGCTTTATATTTTTAGATATTTTTTTACTTATAAGTTTTAGTTTTAAATTTAAAAATACTTTTACTTTCTTATATTTTTAAGGTTAATAGTAATCTTATATAATTTATTACCTATCTATATTTTATACTAACTCTACTTAAGAAAGTTTTAACTATACTTCTTTATCTTTCCTAAAGTTATTTATATAATTTCTTTTAAAGAAGTCTTATTTATAATTTAAACCTAGTTATTTTTAAAATTTCTTAAATAGTTATATTAGTAGAATTTTAATTAAGCTATCTACTACTAGTTATACTAAAGAAATATAAGTAACTAATAGTTCTTTTTAGAAATTTCTTAGTAGAACTAGTAGTTATAAATATCTATATATCTTAGATAAATTTGAAATTTTATAAACTTTCTAAAGACTAGACTTACTATCTAGAAGTTATTATATTAGATTTTAATTATTATTAGTTAGCTCTTATTAATAGGAAACCTCGTCTTTTTTAAATTCCCTATTAGTAACTAGAATTATAATAAGACTAATAAGCAATTTATAAATAGTATTTCTTTTACTACTAAGAAGAGAGAGAGTAACTTAGTTTCTATAATTAATATTATAACTATAGATTATTTTATAACCTTCTAAATAATATTCTTTCTAAATAGTTTTATTATAAAGTTCTAAGAGTTCTTTCAATTCTACATATTATCTCTAAAGCTTATATCTAAGGAAACTACTAAAGTATCTTCTAAGTTCCCTAGCTTTATACTATACTTAAAATATAAGTATTAAATTTTATAAATATAGTTAAATATTTAATCTACTACTTCTTAATACTAAAGGTTAGGGTTTTAGTTAAAATAAGCTAACTGACTAGTAGTAAATATTATATTAGGTTTTATTATAACTACTATATATAGTATTATACCTATTTTCTTCTAATAGAAATTTATTTTGTAATATAGAGTTTTTTTTTTATATAGGAGGAGTTTTAAGTATACTATAGGAGATTTATCTCTCGCCTTAAGTTAATATCTTTCTAGTAGGAGTTTATAAATTTTCTTTATATATATAACTTATGAAAGCTATAGCTTTTAAACTTCTTAATTATATAAGACTTTAATACTAAAGAATTACTATAAGTCTTCTTCTCCCTTAAGGTAGTATTATAACTAGAAGTTTTATATAGTTTTTCTTATAAGACTTTCTTATATTTTTAAAAAAGTTAAGACGTAGTTATCAATATAAAAGAAGAAAAAAACTTAGTTTTTATATTAATAATAATCTTCTTTAGAGATATAAGAAAACTATAAATTTCTAAGGTTTTTCTTAAGATATTACTACTATAATATAGGGGATTACTAAAAGCTATAAAGTACTTTTAGGAGTTTTAGAATTCTATTTAGCATCTTATATCTTAGGGGTATTTATATATATATTTCTTTATCAATCTTAGTATGAATAAAAGTATTTACTATATCGTATTATAAGAGCTTAAAATTAAAGTATATAGTAATTACTATAAGTATTCTAAATAATATTCCTATAAGTATTACTATATAAATATTATACTTATCTTTAGGTTATTAGTCTCTTTTTATAACTAGGCGAGTTTTTAATTTTAATAACTATTTATATTTCTTAAGTTTATAAGTATAGACCTAGTAATACTCAAAGACTATTTAGCCTCTTATAGTTAGTTTATTAATTTTAATTTACAATTATAAAATCTAGTAGCTTCTTAAGTATATTTCCTTAGTTTCTCAAAATTCCTAAATTAATAAGTAAATATCTTAAAGGCTTATATCTTTCTTCTTTATATAATTTAGACACTCTCCTTAGCTTATAAATTACTAGTAAGATATTAAGAGAAGAAGTAATTCTCACTAATATATATCTTTAAAACTTAAGGATTTTATATTATATTATAATAATTAAAATCTTCTTAAAAATATATAAAACTCCTCTTAGCCTTATTTCAAGCTTTTCAAACTACTTAAAAGTAGTAAGTAACTAACTAAATAATTAAGATATTACTTATATCTCTTTTTATTTACCTTATATATTAGTAGCCTTACTACTACTTACTTTAAGTTATCTATTTCGACGGGACTTTTAAATTAGCTAGGTTTTAAATATCTACTTAAAGAAATAATTAGTCTTATATAAATTCTGAAATTTCTATATATCCCGCGTCCCGCTAAGAAGGCTATTTTAAAAAATATTTATAAAGTAAATCTTATTATAAATAAGATTTATAGCCGCCTTTCTTCTTTATATTCTTTTTTTAATACTTCTTTAAAAGCTACTATAAAACTTATAGGTTTTAGAAAGGGAAGAAGAATAAATTAGAATTTAAATTTTACTTAAGAATAAGTAAGTTTTTCTTTAGAATCTTAAATACTTATTTACTTAGTATTTAGCTTAGTTAAAGATTATTTAGTAATTTTATCTACTTCCTTATTAATATCTTATCTTATAAGTATACTTTTTAATTACTTTATAAACTTAGTGATCCTTCTTTAAATCTCCTTAAGGTTTATCTACGATATCTTATATATAAACTCTTTAAAATTACTATTAAAGAACTCCTTCTTATTAAATATTACATTTTAAATTATAAAAACTTCTTTCTAAAGAAAATTCTAAATCTTAAAAGAGTTATTTAAGGTATAGCCTACTAAGAACCCTAATAAAACTCTTAATATAAGTTTTTAGCATTAGTTCTATTTTAACTAAACTTTACAAATTATCACATAAACTTAATATTTATATACTTTTAAGTAAGAAAGGTCTAGAATTAATATATAGGCATTCTTATCTTTCTAGAAATATTAATGGAACTATTCATATAGTATCTTCTAACTTTATAAAGCTAAAAGGGTATAATTATATATATATATAGCTATTTTAAAGACTTCTAGCTATAGATTATAAAGTAGAAATACTTTAAGAACCATAAACCTTACACACTTTTTAATTACTACTACTACTCTTTTTATTCCTTTATTATACGCTAAAATATTTAGTATAGAAAGTTTAAACTTAATACTCTTCTTATAGATCTCTACTTAGATTACTCTATATTTCTAGATCTTATTATCTACTTTAATCTTTTTAACTATAGTCTTATATATTATTTTTAGGAAGTTGAAGAACTTTCTGATAACTTTTAAGACTTCTTCTATTTTTCTTAAATAAAGATAGAAGTCTTATATTAAGCTAGTTATTTAATTTATAAAGATTACTACTCATATATAGCCTTTATAGCTTTTATTAAAGTTATGAAAGTTAATAGTAATATTCTCCTTTAAATTAGCATATTATACTACTTCTTTTAAAACTCTACGTATTATTTTATATATCTTCTTTTTTATATATATATTATAGTCTATAGTTAAGACTATATAAGACTAAGATTTTAGTCTTATTCTTTTAGTAAAAATTAATAAGTAGTTTATAGCCTTAGGGTTTAGGTATTTTAGCCTTATATGCTAGAATTCTTAAGACTTAATTATAAAATATTTTTATATAAAAATAGTATATTTATATTACTAATAGGGTTTTAGAGGTTTATTTTAAAATAGAAACCTTATAATTCTAGATATTTCAAAAGCAGCTTCCTAAAGAAAGTTATATTTAAATATATATTATCTATTTATAATCTCAAGAGAATAAAGATAAGTTTTATCTACTCTCTATATATAATTATTTCCTAAGTTCTAATCCTATTATAGACTTTTCTTATAAAACTTCCTAAATAAGACTAAATTACTTATAAAACTAAGATATAGTATTATATTATAGAATTATAATTTTATAAGCCTATAAGGATTTTAAATAGTAATTATTATAATATTATACTTTTTAATAGGAATCTTCTAAATTCTAACTTAGAAGTAGTTACTTATAGAAAACTTTATAAGAATTTAAAATTGTTTCATATTATTAAATATATATATTATTAATCTTAAATCTAAAATTATAAAGTTTATAAGGGTATAAAATTTATCTAAAACTATTAAAACAATATTTACTATATTATAAAACTATCTATATAGTTAAGAAGTTAAAGTTAAGTCCATAATTTTCTTTATATACCTTATGAAATTTTTATTAGATTTTATCCTCCTATTTAAAATATCTTAGATTCTTTAATGAGGCCTCTAGGTATAATATTAGATTTCTTTATTAATATAAAAATACTTTAAGAAAAAGTATTTTATTTAGTAAATCTTATAGTTAGTATTTCTATTTAACTTATATTTCTTATTATTATCTAAGTCTTACTTATAATACTTATTAGTATATTAACTAGGAGTACTTCTCCCCCTCTAAGCTTAATTTTAGCTTTAACGTCTTATAAGAAGAAGAAATCTTTCTACTATTTTTCTATTAGTTATCTAAATATCTATAAGGCTAAAAACTTTTCTTATTAATCTAGTTTTTACTAAAATAATCTTTTAGTCTAAAATAAAAAAGTAAGTCTAGCTAATAATTTTAATAATTATCAGATTATTATCTTAAACTTTCTAAAAGATTATAACTTAATATAAAAGAATTTAAGACTTAATCTAAATACCTATAAAAACTATAATATATTCTATAAATTAAATAGTAGGCTTATAAATATTTAGAACCCTAATATTAAAATACTTATAAATAACTTTTTCTTATTAAGAAACCTAAGCTTCTATATTACTCTTAAAGCTTAGCTTTTTCTTAATAAGCTTTATAAATATTACTTAATATTTTATAATTACTTCTACCTTCCTCTCTATCTTACTATAGTTTATATAGCTTTTAAGCTTAAATAACTAGACATTAAGACTTCCTATAGTATTATAAAAATATTTTAAGAAATCTAGAGAAACTATATTTCTAATATATTCCTATACTACTTATATCCCTTTTATTCTCTTATAATATATTTTTACCTAAAAAGTATATTTATTTCATCTTTTCTTATAAAGAGTTATATTAATAGTTAAAAAGTACTTGAGAGCTATAATATACAAAATAGTATTTCTTTTAATAAAGATAATTTTAATATCTTTTTTAACTTTAGAGGTTATAATTTAGGATTAAGATGAAACCTATAGTAACTATTAAGCTTTTATTAAATAGTTAGAAATCTTAGGGATTTTTAGTTTAGTAGTAAGCTTCTTATATTTTTTATTAGATTTTCCTAGGAGGATTTTATTATAGGATAAGAAGTTTATAAGGTTTTAGAAGTTATAGGATTAATATAAAAACTCAATCTAGTTAATTTAGAAAATCTAATCTTTTAGGTTATTTAAAATAATTTTTCTAGAAGAAATAGATATTTCTTTTTAAAGTCTTAAGAGGTTTCTAATTTAGATAGTTTTTTTGTAATATGTATGAGACTCTTAATTATCAAATTAATTGTATTCTTATTATTAAATCAAAAATCGCTTAGGAGGCTACAGAGGTACTAAATACCTAATAGGAATGTATTAACGTAATTCTACGAGGTATATACCCGAGGTACATCTCTCTCCATCTGACATCTATAACTAATAATATAATTATATAAAAACTATGATTTCTTTTATAAATTATAACTATTATATAAACTGTATTATAATAATCAAGGAAAGAATACTAATACCTAGTAGTAGTTAAAATACTACTTACTAACTAGTTAAAAAGATATACTTAGTAATAATATATATCTATATCAAAATAATAGCTATTTAGTAGAAGTAAGAAGTTTAAATGTATAAGACTTAGTCTCCTATAGATTAATACTAAATTAGTAATAAGATATAATTAAATATTTCTATTTATAACCTATTAGAACTAGGTTAGAAGCTAGCTTAATTATACTATAAGTATATAGTGTTTAAAGCCTTATTATTATATATTATTAAGCTAGATATATTAAAATATTTCTACTTATAGTCTTATATAAATATTCTCTTAGAACTTACTACTAATCTCCTATTTAGATAAGTTATTACTAATGACTAGTTACTACTATTAGTAAATAATAATAAGGAAGTTAAATAGCTAATTAAAAATATTCTAATTATAAAGATATCTTAATTAAATAGAAAATATTACTAAGAAACCTTTATTAGATAAGGAAAATTTTCAAACCTCATATAAGAACTAGTTGATATTATAGTAGATATAGTAGTACTAGAGTAGTATAAGATAATATATAGATTAATAATAGATAATAATAGCGACTTAGCCTAGACCTCCTAGCTAAGAAGTAGCTAGAGAGGAAAAGGATAATATTATAAGTTATATCTAAATAACTAGTTAGGATCATATTTAGGTATTTAATATTTACCTTCTTATTCAAATAGGGCTCTAGTAGGCCCTAAGTAGTAGTATTTATATAGATTTTTCTAAGTATTTATAAAAGCTTTTCTTTTACTCCTTAGTTCTGAACAAATAGTATCTAATACTACTTATAGTTGGATAAGCCTTAGTCTAGCCTTTTATAATTAATAATAAAGGGAATACTTTTGAATTTTGTTAATTAATTGTAGTAGGGCTTTTATTTAATAGATTAGGGTTTAAGAAAATTCAATTTTGTATAATAGTCATTTCTAATGAATTTAGAAATAACCTTTTATCTGATTACAAAAGAATTATAGTATTTAGATATTTTCTATATAGTTTAAAAGTTTACTTAATTATTCAGTAATTATAAGAGAACTTACAATGATTATAAAATCAATTACTATTTAGTTAATAATAGTAAAGATAGTTCTTTAATTTGAAAGTACTTTCAAGTTTATAAGAAATAGTATTTCTGACTTTTTAGACAATTATAAGGTTATATAAAAGATTTCTAATAAGTTAGAATATAAGATAGTTATTAAAATCCTTTTCATTTCAATATAAAGTATAGGTATATTATTAAAATTATAATAGCTAATAAGTACATTTAGAAGGATGTTTAACATACGTTTATAGAAGTCTATAATATTACTAATTTCATAGTAAATAATAAGTTTAACTAAAAGCTCTATATTATAAGTTCTAGTATCAACTTAAGTTTAGTTAGTTTAATAAGGATGGTTAATTGTTTAATTATTATAAATAATTTCTAAGAGAAAATAAGGATTTATAAGAATATTATTTTATTTAATACTAGGTTTACTTATATTTCTCTATATTAGTTTTTACTTTAAGCTTTTAAGGAGATTACTAGGGATTTCTATTATCAAGTCTTTTAATTAGGTAAAGTATTTTAGATTTCCTTTAAGTGTTTATTACTCTGATAAGCTAGAGATTAGATCATTCTAAAGCAGTTAGTTGGTTAATTTACTTTTATTATTTTAATAATCATATTTACTAGTTTGATTTCTTAGTTGAAAATTGTAAGGACTATAAAAAAGATTAGATTGTCATAATTTAATTTGATAAAAATACAAAATAGCTTTTATTATAATTTACAAATCGAAACTTTAATTAATTAATACTTACTAGGATACAAGCTAGTCTTTATAAGTTTTTAGATAGTTTTAGAGAAGTTTAGAGATTAGTAGCTAAGTTATATATTATAAATACAAGTAGTAGTAATAATTATAAAGTTTATATTATAGACTTTCTAAGTTTTATATAGTATTAAATATGAAGGATAGTAGTTTCAAAGTTGAAGTAATAGGTTTTAGAATTAAGTTAGTTTTTAGTATTACAATAAGCTTTAAAATCAGTTTATATAGAATTAATTTGTAGTATATTATTAGTATAACTTGAATAATTATTAGAAACTTAATTACTCTTAATTTATTAAAGATATTATTAAGGAGATTTATTATTTTAATTATAATTATTGATATTACTACGTAAATAAGATTTATCTATATTCCGAACAATCAGAAAGTAGTATTATATACGATAGTTATATTGATCAGTAGTTTGATTATAAGATAGCTTTATGATTTATTATCAAGAAATTTAGAATTTATTTAATTAGAATACTAATAGTATTTCAAAGTTAAATATAATATTTTCAGTTTTAACTATTATTTTAAAAATATAAATAAGTTTAAATATAATAATACTTTATTAAGATAAGGCTTTGAAATAAGTAATAAAGTATTTAAGTTTAATTAGCAGTACTACTTTTAGTAAAGATTTTGAAAAAAGGGTAATTTATATTAGAGAAGAAATTAAGTTATATAGAAGATATTCGCTATATCTTTGTTATAGGCTACACCTAGATAACCAGCTAGGGCTATACCTAAGTATCTATCGACAACCCTCCTACTTAAGTAGGGCCTTAGTAAGCCCTAAGTAGTACTATATATATAGACTTTTCCAGGTATTTATAAAGGCTTCTCTTTTACCCCTTAGTTCTAAATAAATAGTATTTTGCGCTACTTATAGTTAAATAAGCCTAAATCTAGCTTTTTATATATTTAGAACTTAGTTTTATTTATTATATAGATAATACTAAGTAGAATATAACTCCCTACTAGTTAAGTATATAATTTAATTAAGTAAAACTCCTAGGATATAATACTATATAATAAGTAACTAACTAACTAATATAAAGAATAATAGAAAGTACTAAAGCCCCTTAAAATACTTTTATAAGTAGTAATCCTATAAGTAAACTATTTTAGTAGTAATTATAATATATTTTAAGTCCCTTTTACTAGAAGATTAATAAGTTTATATATAAATTGGCGAGACGAGATATTATAATAAGTAGTAACCCCTAAGTAACTACTATAGTAAATACTTCTAATTTATAATAAGGTGTTTTAGTAATTTTTAAAATAATATTTATTAAGATACTAGTTTTTAGGGTTAATAATATTACTATATTTCTATTAGTAGCTAACTAGTAGAAGAAACCTCTTCCCTTATTCTTCAAATCTTTAGGTAAGTAGAAAGAATACTAAGTATAGGCTTAATAGATAAAAGTTAAACTTAAGACTAATTACTACTTTTTTAATAATAATTAAAAATATTAGTATTTAATTTATTCTGATTTAGACTTTAGTTTTTAATAAGTAGTTGAGATTTTTTATATAGCTAGAAGACTAGAGAATTCTTATAATTTAGATGATTTTATAAGTTATCTTAATAGAACTTATTTAGACCTAGATAGCTAGCCTTATACTATTACCTAGCTATAGAATTTTTAATAGAAGGAAAATAAGCGTCTAATTACTTTCTTATTATAATTTAAGAAAACTCTAGCTAATACTAAGGGGTATATATAGTTAGATATAGTCTAGATCTTTTTACTAGAAGCTATACTATTCTCCCACTTTAAAAAACTACTTATTATAGTTAACTTTCTTACTAAATATAGACTCTAATTATTAAAAATTTAAGATATAACTTAGAAACTTAAGTATATAAAAAAAACGCCTACTTGCTACTAGCCGCCCTACTAGAGGCCTACTACTCATAATATAAAAAGCGACGTAATAATAACTATGTTGAACTAGTAATAGGTAACTAGTAAAAGGTCAAGGGGAATCAACAACTCTCAATTATCAAAGAATAAGTTATTCAGAATAATATCTGAAAATAGTACTGATATTAATATAAATAGTGATAATAATAGGAAGTTCTAGTTCCACAGGAAGTAGGGAACTTCGCAGTATTAATATTTAAATAGAGTTTATTTTCAGAAAAGTTAACTTCATATAATACAAAGCTTTCGGCTCTGTTACGCTCAAGCTACTAAGTAGTCTATTTACTAAATATTCTAATATTATAATTTGATCAATTTAGAGTATAAATAATTAAAGTAGTATAATTTTAACTCTAATAATTGATTTTCTATAATAAATAGAAAATATAGGGTTATAAGAGTAATAGTAAATACTCAAGCCTTTAAATACCTAAAACGGGTTATTAGGATTAATAGAGTAATAGCTAAATAGCTAGAACTCTAATATCCCCCCTTAAGGTATATAAGATGAATAAATCTTTTATAGCTTAAAAAGTAGTAAAAACTCTAAAAACTATATAGGGAAAATAGAGAAAGATCTTTAAAAGATTAAAGTCTGAAAAACCTAAAACTTAGAGAAAAGGTTTGAAGGAAAAGATTTTAAAATAGAGTAAAAAAAATCAGGAGAAATCAGAAAAACCTAAAACTAGTAAAAGGTAAAGGAAAAGATTAATCCTCAGAAAATAGACTATTAAGACTATTTCTTTTATAAGAGGGTTAAATATTAAAATTATTCTATAAAACCTTCTTAATAATATTATTAAATTTAACTCGGCCTAAAAGCTTTATTAAAAAATTAGCTATATTATTATTCATATTAATATAATAGAGATTAATCTAATTATCTTAAATAAGATTTCTAATATAGTAATAACGNAATATTAATATACTTAGCTTTTTTATAGAATTCAGTATTTTCAACAAGCTTTTTAACTAATTAATTATCTATAAAGATAATTGGCTTATTAATAGCTCTGAATCCTAAAGTTTTATTAATAAAACTATAATTATTATATAAATAAATACTTTTTTTAGTAGTATCTACTAGAGCTATATATTTAATTTTATAAGTAGATAAAGCTACTATTTTTTACTTAGCTAAACTATAACTTATAATATTATAAGAATCTAGGTAAAATATATATACCGAAGTAGATTTTCTGTTATTAATATCTCTAGCTTAATTTAAATCTATAAACCTAAATAAATTAAAAGGATTAATATTATTATAATTATAAAGTAATTTATAATTAGGGTTCTTTTTTAAGTAACCCTATATCTTATTAAAAGTAACAAAATATTCTTTAGAAAGATTCGAAGAAAATTAAGAATAAGTAGTAATAACTAGAGTAATATCTAGTTTAGTTTTTAAGGCTAAATATAATAAAGCCCCTACTTCTTTTTAATATTCTAATATTTCTTCTTTAGTAGTATTATCCTTATTAATAAAGAATTTAGCTTTATTATCCATTAGAGTATTAAAACTATAAATATCCTTTTTATTAAACTTAGTAAGAATTTTATCAGTATATTTAAATTAATTTATTTCTATATTTTTATTCTTATGGTTAATGATTAAATTATTACTTAAAAAAAAATTAGGTTCTCTTAGATCTTAGATTTTTATATCTTTTTTAAGATTACTATAAATATACTCTNAAAGTAGTAGAATTATTAGCTCCTAGTAGTATATTATCAATATAATATACTAAAATAGCTAAATATTTACTTTTATTAAGAATAGTATTAAGTATAAATATTCTTTTATTATAGGGAGATATTTTAAAACTAATTTTATATAAGATAGATTTAAGGTATAAATACCAAAGCCTAAGGCTTTATTTTAACCTATATAAAGCCTTATTTAATAAATAAATAAAAGGCTGATTCTTATAGTTAGTACTATAAACTAAACTTTTAGAACCCTTATTATAGATATAGCTAGTAAATAACTTAATATATATCTTTTTATCTACTTTTATATAAATAAATATAGTAGTAATATTATATTAAATTAAAATCCAGCTATAATAAATAGATATAATTAATATATATCTATAACTTTCAGGCCTATAAGTAGTACTAAAAGTTTCTAAATAATTAATACTAAAGTACTAGTTAAAATTTTAAGCAACCTATCTAGCCTTATATATAGGATTACTAAGATCCTAATTATTAGGTTTTATTTTATAAACCTATCTACCCCTTAATATATTAATATTATTCTTTTTAATAAAAGAAATATCAGGTAGTAGTATAATAGTCTAAACTTCTATAGACTTAATAGATTTAACTTCTTTATTTATAGCTTGAATCTAGTTATTACTAAACTGAGAACTTATAGCTTTTGAAAAAGTAGTTAGTTCGTCTAAAATATTAACTAATAATATATATTTAGTAATATAAAAATTACCATATTTATTAATAAATAAATTATTATTATAATTATATTAATTATAATTAGTATAAAAAACTAAAGAAGGATAGTTTTTAACTATAAGGAGTATACTTTCTTCATATAAATACTATTTATAGTATTTTTTAACTTTTAGACTTAAAAAAGGAATCTCTATAGATATAGTAGACTTTTTATTAAAGTTCTTATTACTATTTATAACCCTATTAGGACGAATTATAAAAAACCTATTTAATTCCTCATTAGGAGAAAGATCTAAATTACTATTACTATTATTAATTTTATCAAGAGGAAGAAAATAAGTAGTATCTTTAGTAGAGTTGTAAACTCTACTAGACTTAATAATAACTAGATTCTAAGAAGAATTATTAGAATTAAATTAATTAGACTTATTTTCTTTATTAAGTTAACTAGACTTAGTAGTTATAATATTATTAAAAATAGATAACTCTTCTTTTTATTAAGAATTAAATTAGTTTTTAAGAATATTTATATCTCTAGACTAAATAGTATTATAAGCTTAAAAATCCTAAACTAAATAGGTATTATAGCTATAGGTAATTATAGTACTTTTTTTACTTTTAAATCAAACTTCTTAGAGTACTCATTTTTAACCTTATAATAATAAATACTACCCCATACTTTTATATTACTAATAAAAAGTTTCTTCTTATTTTTTAATTTATATAGAATTTTAAATTTAATAGAAGAATAAAGTATTCTATTATAAATATAAATAGAAACTAAAATAGCTAACTCCTAAAAGTATAAAAATAAACTAGAATTATAGAAAAAAGTTCTAGTTTTATTAATTATAATTCTTATAACCTTCTTAATTAAACTATTAAGCTTATAAATATAAAGTAATCTTATATTATAAATAATACTATTATTAAGATAAATAATTTTTATTCTATTATTAGAAAACTCAAAACTACTATCTATATTAATTTTTTTAATTC
>AMCV02000003.1:3093970-3124540 GCA_000350065.2 Colletotrichum orbiculare MAFF 240422
ACTAGTATAGCTTATTCTATTATATTATAGTTTTAAGTTATTAATATTAGTAATATTAGTATAAAGAACTATTTATTTTAATTAAATAAGGATTCTAAACTTATAGAAATTATTAATTTCAATTCTTATAAATAAGAATTTATCCTATTTAATATTATATAGTATAGATTTATTAAAGAAGATAGATAATATTCCTATTAAACTAAATTTAGACTAACTTAATAGATTAATACTTAGTTATAATATATAATAAATATTATATAAAAGATATTTAATATTATTTAAAATAATTTTTAAATTACTTTTTATAGTTAAAGTAATTTCTTTAGTATTTCCCTATTTAATAAGTAAAAGAATCTTAGTTTTATTAACTAAAAGATTATAATTTTTAACTATATAAATAGTAGTTTTAGTATTAATAAAGAATAAAATAGTTTTAATCTATTTAATAGAACTCCTAACTTACTAAATCTTCTTAGAAATTAAAATACTTAGAATCTTTTTGGTAAAAGTCTTTTTAAGAGAAAGTTAAATTAGAATTATATTTTTAAACTTAATACCTTTTTCTTTATCTTCTTCTCCTTTTTTAATTACTTTAATATTAGAATTAAATTATATAAGATCTTTAGTTATATTACTAGAAATCTCTTTAACTATTCCTTTTTAAGTTAAAGTAATATTAACTAATTCTAAGTTTTTATCTTTTTTATCTTTTTTTTTCTTAGAAAACTTAAGAAGACTCTTATTAATTTTAGATTTTATCTAAATAGGAGTTTTTTTAAAATAAAGATTAAAATAGTTTTCTTTAGTATAATTAGTCTTTTTATAGTAGTTATAGAAAATACTTTTCTATTTCTTCTAGAATTTCTTAATAACTTTAGGAGAAGACTACTTAATAATTTTATTCTTCAAATTCTTTTTAATTATAAAATTAACTAAAGAAGTCTAAGTTTTCTTTTTAAACTTATCTAATAGATTAGAGAATAAGGAATCTAATTTATAAGAATCCTTATTAAATCTAAAATTCTAAATAACTAAAGTAATAAAACTTTTATAATTTTTATCTAGACTATTTAGGATATAAATAATAATAATTTAGTTAGATAGTTTAATTCTATTAAAAAAAAATTATTAATAAGTTTTTTTATCGTATTGAGATATTTTTCTATAAACTTAAGATTACTAAGAGTAATATTAAAAAGTCTTTTATAAATAAGAAACTTATTAGAAAAACTAATTAGTTTATAGAGTTCTTTTTAAATAACTAAATATATTAAAAATATTAGTATCATTCTTAGTAACTCTTAAAAAACTATTTTTATAATTTAACTATATATAACTAAAAGCCTTATTATACTTATTAGAATTATTTCTAGAAATAGGTTTAGTTAAATCTATAAAAATATCTTTACTAATAAGTAAAACTTTTATGCGGATAGACTAAATACTATAATTCTAAGTCCTTTTTAACTTAAGAATAAAGTATAACTTAGAGTTACTTATATTTTTAAATAATAACTTAAAAAAATAAAGTAGTTATTTAATAAAGAATTAACTAAAATCCTAAAGTAGAATTAAGATACTTAGGGTCTAACCCTAGTAAATTATTATTAACTAAAAAATTAATAATAGTATAACTTAATAGTTAAATAATAGATTAATATTCTTATAACTTATAGTAGTCTAAAGTTTAAATCTTATAAGAGATATTTTTTTATAAAAGTTAGAGTTAACTTAAAGTTTTAATTTATAAAGGTTATAATAGACCTAAAAACTAGTTTATAGAAGGTCTTAGTAGACCTAAGAGTTAGTTTATAGAAGGTTTTAGTAGACTTAAAGTATAAGAGAGTTTTAGTTTCTACTATTTAACTATCTTTTTTATTAGCTTAGTAGTAAGCTTACTACTTTAATTAGTATAATTTCCTTATAGATTTATCTAGTATTAAACTGATTAATTAATAAGAAGAATTAATTAGTTAGTTAAGATAGGTATAAAAGGAATAAGTTATAAAGCTTTATAGAGGTAGTTAAGAGAGGTTTTATATAGATAGATAGATATAAGGAGGCTTAAGGTTAATTAGTATAATCTCTAGTATAACCTAAATAGGTATTAATAAAGATATAGATATTAATATTAATAATAAGTATAAATAGGGATATAAGATAAAGAGAGAAGTTAATATAAAACTAGGCTTATAATTTATTAAACTAATAATAAGTAACTAGTAAAAAGTTAAGAGGAATTAACAATTCTTAATTTTTAAAAAATAAGTTATTTAGAATAATATCTAAAAATAGTACTAATATTAATATAAATAGTAATAATAATAAGAAGTTCTAGTTCTATAGGAACTAGGGAACTTCGTAGTATTAATATCTAAATAGAATTTATTTTCAGAAAGGTTAACTTTATATAATACGGAGTTTTCAGCTCCATTATACTCAGGACACCAAGTAGTCTATTCATTAAATATTCTAATATTATAATTTGATTAATTTAGAGTATAAATAATTAAAGTAGTATAACCTTAACTCTAATAATTGATTTTCTATAATAAATAGAAAACATAGGGTTATGAGAGTAATAGTAAATACTCAAGCCCTTAAATACCTAAAAGGGGTTATTAGGATTAATAGAGTAATAGCTAAATAGCTAGAACTGTAACAAACTAGAGTAGTTAAAAAGTAGTAATAACACTAAAACTCTAGTAGCTCTTCTTCTACCCCTAAAGAACGCACTAGAGACTACTAAAATACTTACTAATACTATAAGTATAGTAAGAAAGGCTATATTTATAAAAGCTATATAATATAAGAATATAAAAAAGCTACTATAAAAATCGTAAAAACTATAACTATTATAAATCGTATTAGAGATAATTAGGAAGATAGTATTCTCCTACTTAGTAAAAGTAAGAATTTGGAAAAAGAATAACTTTAAAGTAAAATTAAGCCTTAGAGCTAATAGAAGTAGAAGTAATAAGATAAGGAAAATAATAAGAGAAGGAATAAGTAAGTAACTAGTAGTTAACTACTATTTAGATTAGAATTAATAGAAATTACTCTATTAATATACTTATTAATATAAGCTATAATATTTATATTATTATTAATATATTTCTTATAAAGAAATTTTACCTCTTATTAGTTAATAAGTTAAAGAGATAGATAAGAAGACATACTACTAAGTTATTATTTAGTAATACCTAAAGAATAACTATCTTAATACTAGAAGTTAGTAACTATATATAAAAGATCTATACTTATATTATAAAAAGCTTCTAATTATTCTTATATTTTAAATAACTATAGATAGAAGATAACTATATTATTTATAATACTAAAGTTTAATAAATAACCTATAGGAAAAAAAGTATAATAATATATTTAGAATATTAAAATAAGCTAGTAAGGCTTAAGGAAATCTAGTTAACTTACCTATTTAGTATTAATTTATTTATATTTATCTATTAGTATATTATATAGTATATTAATAAAATATTAAGCTCCTATTAAGTTATATCTATAAGCCTAGTAGATATTAAGAAGGTATTAGCCCTAAAAGTAGAAGTAGACTTAAGAGATTATATTTCTATAAGTATTTCAAAAGAATTCCTAAATTTCTTCTATCTAAATATAATATACTAGCTACTTTTTAGCTAACTAGGGATAGATTATTATATTTGATTAATTCTTAATAATAAGAGATAAAAACCTAACTCCTTATAAAAACTCCTTTATAATATATTATAAGAAGAAGTTCTAATACTTAAGAAGACTTTAGAAGACTTATTTAATAAGAAGTTTATTAAAATAAGTAACTTTTCTACTAGTATTCTAATTCTCTTTATAAGGAAATTAGGTAGAAAGATATACTTCTATATAGATTATAAAATTCTTAATATAATTATTAAGAAAGACTACTACTCCTTCTTTTTTATATTAGAAACTTTCTAAAAAGTTATTATAACTTATTAATATACTAAACTTAATATTATTACTATCTTTTATAAGATTAAGATTAATAAAGTAGATTAGGAAAAAATAGCCTTCTAGATATATTATAATTTTTTTAAATAGATAGTATATCTTTTTAGGCTTACTAGTATTCCTATTATATTCTAATAGTATATAAATAGTTATTTATAAGATTTCCTAGATAACTTTATAATAGTATATATTAATAATATCTTTATTTATACTAATAGTATATAATAGGAATATGAGGAAAAAATCTACTAGGTATTTAGCTACCTTATTAATATAAGACTAAAGTTAGATTTTAAAAAGTATAAGTTTTCTATTATAATAGTTAAATATATTAGATTTATTATATTAGTTAGGAAAGGCTTTTTATATAATTTAAAGAAGTTAAAAATTATTACTAACTAGCTACTTTTTAAATTACTAAAAAGTATTTATAGTTTCCTTAGATTTATAAATTACTTTAAAGTCTTTATATTATAATATAATATTATTATAGAATTCCTAAACTATCTAGTTTAGAAGTATATATTTTTTAACTAAAGACTAAAATAATAAGAAGTTTTCTTTATACTGAAAAACTTTTTTACTATAGAATTAGTCTTATAGATATTTAATTCTAATATCTTAATTATAATAAAAACTAATTATTCTAAGTTTACCCTAAGTAGTATGTTAACTTAAGATAATAAGGTTAGAATAAGGCATTTAGTAGCTTTTTATTCTTAATACCTAACTCTTATAGAATTTAATTATCCTATTTATAATAAGGAATTCTTTATAATACTAGTTTATTTATAAGTATAGAAAGTAGAACTATAAAGTACTAAGAAGTTTAAAATCCTTACTAACTATAAAAACCTTAAATATTTTATAAAAGAATAGTAACTTATTAAAAAGTAGAATTAATAGGTAGAAGAATTATCTTAATATAACTTCTATTTTAAATATTGATTAGACACCTAAATAGTAGCTCTTAATGCTTTTTCTAAGAGGGAATAAGATACTTCTAAAAGATAGAATAATAAGAAATAGTAAGAATAAGTAATATAAATTATCCTAGATACTACTATCCCTATAAAACTTTAAATAAGATATATAAATATTATTAATATTTAAATCTTTAAAGAAAGACTAAACTTATAAAAAATATAAAACTATACTACTAAGAAAGACTTTTTATACTAATAAGTCTTTATAATAATCTAGTAAGAAGAATATAACTTTCTTTCTAATTTCTATATTAAAATCTAAATTACTAAATATACTTTTAATATAATAAGACAACTTACTTTTAGAAATAGACTATAAGTATTAAATAGTAAGAATAATAATAGCTTTTTTAATAAATTTAAAATTAAACTAATATAAGAGTTATATAATTCTTCTCCTATAAGGTACCTAAGATAAAATAGTATACTAGAAATTATAAACTAATAGTTCTTCTAACTTAGGTAGTCTTAAAATATCTACTAATTTATATATAATTATAATATATATAGGAGAATTTATATCTAGAAGTAAATAAAGAAAGGATTCTTAAAACCCCTCTTAATATTTAATAAGTTATACTTAGATCTATTAATAGATTTTATTACTAACCTACCCCTTATAAAAAAATAGGGTAACTATTATTTCTAAATTATTATAGACTAACTAAGTAAAATTTCTATATTAGAAGAAATAGATACTATAAAAATAGAAACTTATACCTAGTAGTTTTTTAGCTATTATTATAAGTTTTATAATATACTACGTTTTATTATAAGTAATAGAAATTCTAACTAAATAAGTCGCTTCTAAAAAAAGTTCTATTACCTAATAAGTATTATATACCTATTAAATACTAACTATTACCTTTAAATAAATAGGACTATAAAGTAGTATAACTAAGAAATCTAAGTAGTTTTAAAAATATTTATATATTAATTATAAGATAATTAAGGCGACTTACTACCTATTATATAACTAGCCTTCTATAACTAGTAGTATAATACTATAAAGATAATACTATTCTTTATAAATTATAGTTATTATATTAATTCTATCTTAGTAGTTAAGGAGGTAATATTAGCGTTTAGTAGTAGTAAAAATACTACCTATAAGTTAGTTAAGAAAATATAGTTAGTAATAATATATATTTATATTAAGATAGTAGTAACTTAATAGAAGTCGGAAGTCTAGGTGAATAAGACTTAGTTTCCTACTAATTAGTATTAAGTTAGTCATAAAATATAACTAAATATATCTAATTATAAATCGCTAAAACTAAGCTAGAAACTAACTTAATTATACTATAAATATATAGTAGTAAAAATCTTATTACTATATATTATTAAATTAGATATACTAAAGTCTATCTATTTATAATTCTATATAGATATCTTTTAGAAAACTACTACTAATTTCCTATTTAGATAGGTAATTACTAATAACTAGTTATTACTATTAGTAAATAATAATAGGGAAGCTAAGTAGCTAGTTAAAAATATCTTTACTATAAAGATATACTAGATAAATAAAAAATACTACTAAGAGGTTTTTATTAAATAGGAAGGATATATAGACTTTATATAAAAGCTAGTTAATACTATTATAAATATAGTAATACTAAAGTAGTATAAAGGGAAGTATAAACTAATAATAAATAATAATAAAGACCTAACTTATAACTTATAGCTAAGTAGTAACTAGGGAGGAAGGGGGTAATATTATAAGTTACGCCTAAATAATTAGCTAGAACTATACCTAAATATCTATTAATAACCTTCTTATTTAGGTAGGGCTTTAGTAAGCTTTAGGTGGTACTATATATATAGATTTTTCTAGGTATTTATAAAGGCTTCTCTTTTACCCCTTAGTTCTAAATAAATAGTATTTTGTACTACTTATAGTTAAATAAGCCTAAGTCTAGCCCTTCACAATCTTTAATATTACTTTAAATAATTAGTTATTTAGAGACGAAATTCGAGAGTATTTAAAAGGGGTTTTAGAGAAGATAGATATAGAATAAGTTAGAATTATAAATAAGTTGAAGTTAATTCATAATTACTATTTATTACATAGTTTATATAGGTTATAAATTACTATATATACAGATTGAGTTATAATTTATTATATACGTACTTTTATATAGATATTTAAATATATATATATAATAGAATTTATATTAAATAATAAGGGAATTGTATTAGATATTGAAGATTTTATCTATCTATTAAACATAAAGAGGATTAATTGGATAGAGGTTTCTAAATTTCTAATTTTCATACAAAAGGAGAATTAGATTTCTGTATATTATATTTATTATAAGAAAATTGATAAGTAGGTTATTCCTTTAGAAGAGTTATTGTTTAATAATTAGTTTGTAAATATCTAAATCAATTATAAGTATATGCAGATTGTTATAAATAGGTATTTTAAAAATAAATAAATTCAAAGTAATTTTCTTTTTATAAATAAAAGCTTTATAGTAATCTATTATATAGTTGGAAAGTAAAGATAAGTGATCTGAGAATATATAGAGTATTAAAATTATAAGTATATTTAGTTCTAAGTAATAATACTACTTCTAGTATTAGGAAAGTCTAGTAATACTAGAGTTATATATTTATAGATTTAATTGAATTAAGCTATGTATATTTATAGTATCAATACTAAGATAACAGGTTTAGTAGTAGAAGTTGTATTTATAACAGATTATATAATAATAAAATTAATACTTATTTATGATTTTATCATAATGTATTTCTAAATGAATATCTAGTTTAGAGATTTAAAAAGTTTTAAAGTTTGAAGAATTATTAGTATAAGTTTAATAATTAATATTATTTCTAAGAAATATGTGTAGGAGGCTAATTTATAGTTTTATATAATTCTAATAAGATTAGGCCTTTCTAATATTATAGATAGTAGTTATATAATAGGTTTTATTAGAGTACCAATAGAGAATATCTAGTAAGGTGATTATGATATATTTAATATTAGACTTGTTATTATATTTAAAAGTTATATTATAAAGTTTCTAGTTTTAGGTACTCTATTTATTATTATATTAAAAATAATATTAGAGTATATTTCAAATCAGATAATTAGAGTGTTTTGATTCAGGAATAATAAGTTCAATATTTTATAATGATTCCATATTCTCGATTAAATAGTGAATTTTATAGCATTATTATAAATATTGGAGGTTTTAACTAGATTCAAAACTTATATAACTTGGGTTTTTTAGAAGAGGGAAATCAGTAGTTTTTATTAATAATCTTGTATTAATAAACAGTTATTATCTTATAAGAAGAAATAGTTAGTATGAGGAAGAAGAAGAAGAAAGATTCGATAGAATATTTTTTAGTTTTGATTAGATTTTGTAGATTTTATACTATAATTATGAGATTAGGTATTAGAAGAAATCTAATTATAAGTTGATAATAATAAGGAAGTTATTATAATAATTAACAATTTAATAAAGAATTTTTAAGAGATTTTCAACTTTTTAGTTTCTTAAATAATTAAGTTGAAGGTTTATAAGATTTGTTATATTATGATATTTTGTAAAATATGATTTAGAATGATTATTTTATAATAAGGAATTATTATACTGTTTAGAAAATATAACTTAGAATATTTATGTTATGATAAGAAGTATTTTTGAAGTTTTTATAGATTTAAATTATTAATAAAATCAGTTTCAATAGGAAAAAGAAGAATTAGAAGGGTTTCTATTATAGAAATATAAACTAATAGTAGTATTCAATGATATATTAATAGATTTGAAGATTTCTAAGTATATTATAATAGTAGATATGTAAGGAGGATTAGTTAAGGCTATTAATATATCATATAAGATAAAGGATAAGAAGAATATTTTAGTTAATAATACTTTAGTAGATAGGATAATTTCTTAGGATAATTTGAAATAAAGGTTAGAAATAAAAATAGAAATGGAGAAAATTATGAAATATAGGTTTAAAAGATTGTTTATAGATATAGTTATACCAAGGTTTTTAAACGTTTATATAGAGGGGTAATACTTACTACAACAATGAAATAAAATCATAGATTTAGTAAGTTATTTATAAAAACTGAAGAAAGAATTTCTAATAGAAGTTCTAAAAGCTTTGAAATAGAAATAATATATAGTTTTAATTATTATGAAAAGTTATTTAAATTAGTTATTTTACGATTAGTAATTGCAATAGTTTTATATATAATGTAATAAGTAAGATTGGTTCTAATTTCTAAAGGGCTAATGAAAAGATACTATTGAGATATTAAAAATTAGTATTTAGAATGATATTTTCAAATATAGTTATATTATATATTAAAACTTTTTTCTTTTGATTAATAAGAAGGATAGTAAGATAAAACTTATTCATTTAATTGTTAAGATTAATAGTATTCTAATCTGAGATATAGAATTATTATTAAGACCTGATAAGTGTTTAGAAGAATTTATGATATATAGGTTTTGTTTTTGTTTCAAATATTTTCTTAGAATATAATTAGATTTTCTTTAATTTAAAAAGTCAGGATTTAATTACTTACATGATTTTATTATGTTTAGTTAAGTATTATATTTAATTACAAAAGACCTCAATCTTACTACCTACTTCATATAGATTATAATAGGGATTTAATTTGATCTAATTTCTAATTATTATAAAGTATTTTTAGATAATATTATAATAAGAAGATTGATAATTATATATAATAGTAAAGATGATTTATAATATTTAGATATTTAAAGATATATTTTAGAATATATCTAGAATATTAATAGAGTTCTTATAAACAGTAAACTAGTTAGCTATAGAATTATAATACTTAAATTATGGTAAGTATAGGAAATAGTTATTATTACAAAATATATATATACGATAAAAAGTTGGCTACTAGAAGAGTTTAAAACTATTAAAATGAAGGAATAAAACGTATATTATAGTATTTTACAAGTTAGATTACTCTTAGGTATTATTATATTGTATTATATTTAAATAAAGGATAATTCTACTTTTATATATATTATTTATATTCTATTTAAAAAGAACATATCTTTAATAATTTGAGGTATGGAAGATAGTAGTAAAGTAGTTATTAAATAAGTTTTATAGTATTTTGATATTGATTTTTATTGATTATAATTGAAAGGGAGGATAGATCTATTTAGTAGTCAATATTAGTATAAATAGTTAGAGTCTAGTTTTAAAATAATTTATAAAGTAGAAAAGAGGTTTCATTTATTATAAGAGTAGATCATTTATAGATTTAGAGTTTAATTATAGTATAGAAAAAAAGAGTTTAGGGGTTATTAAAAGCTTTAAAGTAGGTTTATTATTATTCATATAGCTAGTATTTTGTATTAGAGATAGATGTAAAAATATTAGTAGTTTAGTTTCATAGTATAGTATTAAACCTTTAAGGAGTATTCATTATTTACGAGATATTTTAGATATACATATTTGGTTTTAAAATTTGTTATATTAGTAATATAGTAGGTTTAGTAGTTAATGAGTTATTTTGAAAGCTGTTTGGGTATTCTAATTAAAATAGTAAAGTTAGAGAAAAGGATATTAATAATTAAATTAATAAGTAGATTACCTATATAGATATAAGTATATGAGCCTTAATTTAATGAAATATATGTTTCTAGTAATAGATAATATATAGAAGTAGCTTTTAAATATAAATATTAATTTTCCCATAAGTAGTATTATCGATTGTGAAGTAATATCTCTTATAGTTATATTAAGTAATTTGTAGGTTTGAGTTTACGAATTTTAGGAGATGATCTATTATTCAATGATCCTAAAGAAGTTGTTTAGTATTAATTTAAATTATTTTAGAATATTCAAATATAAGGCTTTGACATTTTAGTCATAAGATAAATTACCTTTTATATAACTAGTATTATATAAGTTAATATTTGGATGAATAGAGGATGATTGAGTAGTATAGTAGAGGTTTGTTATAATGGTATATAATAGGAATAAGTATTATAGCTGAGAAGCAGTTTTTTTATAGGTTATCTAGTTAGTAGTATTAGGTAAATATATATAGGAAGGTATATAAAGTAGTAAATATTATATAGACTATTAACTATATTAAGTTAGATATATAAGTAGTTTCAATAGGTTTACTATTCTATAGAAGTATTTGTTCAATAGGATAGATTTAGATATTTAGAGAATAAATAAGTGGTACTTTATTAAAATAAGAAATTCTTTTCTTAGATGGCTAGAAGTATAATAGCTGAATAGAGGAATGTTTAAAGTGATTATAAAGTATTTATAGGAAGAAGTAGTTATTGAATATAGTTTCTATAATATATATACTATAAATATTGAATTAGAGAATAATTAGTATATTATTAAGTTTCATAAGTAGTATAATATAAAGTAATAAGTTATATCCATTCTTAACTTATAAATAAGTAGTATTATTTAACTTAGATATTAATTTCTTCTTTATATTCTATTAGTTTAAATCGTAGGGAGTAGTTATAAAAGTTTTAATTCTTATTATGTATAGTATTATTAATAAATTTAATAATAGTTTGAATATTAATAAGGGATATTCTTTTTATTTTAGGTATAATTATAAGATAATAATATTAATTAAGATTCTGATATTTATATAGAGGGTTTTAAATCAGATATTAATATGAATGAAAGAAGAGGAATTATAATTAAGAATAAAAGTATTTATTTAGTTAGATTAAAATAGGGAGAAGATTATAAAGATAATTATAGAATAATATTATAAAGTGGTAAGAAGTTTTAATATTAAGTAAGTTAATATATTCTAAGATAAGAGATTAGAAGTTGGGAATTATATATTGATTTATGATATAAAGAAAGTAATTAATATATTATTAGAATAAGAGTTAGAGTATTAATAGATTGGCTTCTTTTGAAATTTCTTTATATATCAAGCTTTTTTTATATAGATTAGTGATTTTATTAGGAGAGGAAACTTAAAGTTCAATTTATAATAATTATTATTTATACAATTTCATTTAGGTATTTATAAGGTATTAGGAATTATTGCATTTAGATATTTATAAGTTTGAATTAGAATGAGGATTAGGAAGGAATCTTTAATAGAAAGGAAGTTTATAAGTATTAGGAAGGTAGAAGATTATAAGGAATTTATAATTTTAAGAGAGGGTAATAGTTATAGAGATGATATATTTTAAACTTAGAAATAAATATATTTATTCAACATTTAGAAACTTATTAATATAATACTAAAGAAAATATATCTAAGATTTATCTCTTTAAGCTAAAGTTTAGAGAAAAGAGTAATAGATTAAGAAACATTTTTCTAGGATTCTAATTTTTCTTTAGACAATATTTAGAAGTATAGACATATATATCTAAGTTTGAAAAGATAGTTTTATTTATTCTTTCCTTTTTATTATATAATTTGTAAGGAAGTTTAATTTTCTAGGCCTAAGATTTGAAATGTTATATTCTAAGTTATCTTTGTTAAGTTTTAGGGAGGGAAGGTTTTAATTTAGAAAAGGTAGTATTCTATTTTACTGTTTCTATTATTTTGATCAATTAATAAGATTAGTTTTAGATCTTAAAAGCTAGAATATTTTATATTCTTTTTTAGATCAGATATATTTATTTACTTCAATAAGAAAGTTAGACTTTTAGGAAAAATATAATAAAGAATGAGAAGTATAGTTAAAAGAAGTTTTATTTATATTTATAAGTTTATTTTATATTCTTTATGTTTCTTATTTCGATATTTCTCTTCTTAAATTAGAATCTTATAAAGGATTCTCTATCTTGTGATTTTAATTCTTTATTATACTTCAATACTTTTCTAAATATAAGAAAATAGTTTATTCGAAAGAGCTCAAAAAAGAGATCATATATAAAAGGATACGTAGTATATATAAAAGTAGTATTAGAAATATGATATAATATTTTCTGTCAAAAAGAATAATATCAAGAAGTTAATTAAAGTTGAGATGAGTTACTACTAGTAGCTTATTCTTTTTTAAAGCTTTGAGAGATTTGAGATTTAGGAGTAGGAAAGTTATTATATTTATTACTGAACTAATAGTTCTTATTAAAATATTTCTAATCATACTTTTATTATTCCTAAATTGTAATATAGTTAAAATTAAAAGTCTTTTGAGTTTTATAGAAGAAGTAGTTAATATAAGCAGTTTGAGGAAAAGAGATATATTTGAAATAAGGCTTATAGATTTAAGAGCCAGTTTTGATATTATATATAATATATACTTATTTTTTATAATAGCTGTAAAATACTATATTCTAATTACTATAACTTTAGATTTTAAAGGTATATATAATAAGTAAGTAATTAATAATTGTTCAGATTTATTAATTATTAGGATAGGTAATAGTTTAATAGATATAGACTTTCTATTAGAGTATAGATATCTTCTTATTATAGAAAGAGATTTATTTATAATCTTAGTAATTTATAAAGATATTTTAGAAAGTTATTTATATAACCTTAGGTTTTTTTGTAGACTTAAAGCTATAATATAAGTATTAATTTAAAATACTTATTTTAAGGGGTATTAATATATAGGAATATAGGATTAATAATTATTTAATAAAACAGTTTGTTTGTAAGAGAAGATAAAGGGAGTATTAGTAATCTATAGTTACTTCGATTGAAGGAATTAGGATTCATAAATATATACTATTTGCTATTTCTTTTAATATAGGAAGGTTAATATTATAAATCAAGTAAAAAGAACTAGGTTTTTTAAGTTTATAAGAGTTAGGAGTATTAGTATTCTGAATTAGGATAAGGTATTTATATCCAGTTATAATAAGGAAGAGCTAACTATAGATAAAGTAAAATAATAGCTAGTAGGTTATAGATAAAGAAGAGAGAAGATTAATAAGGTATAAGTTAGAAAAGGTATTTCTATATTTCTAGCTATAATAAATATATAGTTATAATTAAGATAATATTGAAAACTGTTATCAGTTATAAGGGAGGAATTCTTTTATCTAAAAGGCTAGTCATATTCTTTAAGTAAATTAGTTAAAGGTAATATATTTATAGATTTAGAATTAGTCAAATAGTTGTTTTCATTTTTTGTAAGGGTTTTAATTCTTTCTTTAATATATCAATAAATATATTCTAGCTTTTTAAGTTTAAATAGAATCATTATTTTAATAAATTTGTTTTTAAAGAGGGTATAATTCAATTTGTAGTTTAAGTCCACGAATAGTCTTACTATTATTTAAACAATCCTTTTTGTTATTTAATATGTTTTTGATAATACCTCTACTTAATATCATTATAAATTAAATAGAGTTTCCTATTTCTAATGATTTATATACTTCGAATAATAACTAATATTATTAGTAAAGTATAGGGCTAGGAACCTCTTATTTATATTTAGTTTTATAGAATAAAATAAACGTATCTCTAATAGTATTCTTTAGGAGCTAGTTTTATTAAGAATATCTAAAAGATTATAAGAATTATGTTTTACTTTAGATAATTATATACAATATGTAGTTTAAAGATTCCGATATTAATATTAAATTATCATAGGAGTAATTTTCTTATTAATTTAAGTTAGAAAGATTAATAATAGTAAAGTCTTTGTTTTGTTATTTTTATATTATAGTTGTTAGAGATAGTTATGCTATAAATTGAGATAAGTCTATAAAATATCTAGCTAAATTATATAATTCTATTAATGAGATTGATTAATGAGAAGTATTGATTTAAAGAATGAAATTCATAAGTTGTATATAAACTATATAATATTATATAGTAGGTATTCTAATCTGTTATATAAGTATGAATAATAATTTTAAACGGGAAGTTAGGTAATATAGTTAGTGATATATAAAGGAATACTTTATTTCTTTTTTTGTTACCTAAATAAAGTAGTATAGTGATTGAGATAAGTTTTCTAATACATTAATAATAAGGGTATATATAGTATGATAATATATAGTAAGTTAAAAAGTATAGGAAGGATAAATTTATTAATATTTCAAGATTTATAGATGTATATATAAGAAGAAGTAAAAGAGAGCTTTAATATTTATTAACTTAATAAATGTATATTATACTACTTATATTACTTTAAATACATATGAGTAATAGTACTTTTTGACTAAATATAATAAGTTTATATTATACTTGAAACCTTATTTAGAAGATGTAGTTATAGGCATATATTAATTATTTAATAAATTAAATTCACTTAAGAATTGTATAGTTTCCTATTATTTAGTAAAATGCTTATTTTAAATAGAGTAATATGAGAAGTATAACAGATAGACTATTCATATAGAAATACGATTAATAAGAAGGATTAAATATTAAGAATATAAAGTAATTTCTTTACGTATTTTAAAACTGATATTTTTAAAGAAGTATGTATTTATTAGAATGTTAAAATAGTATTTAGTTTCATTCCAATAAATTAGATTTAATTAATAATTAAGTTTTGAATAAAGTATTTATAGACGTTTTAAATATTTATGAAATTTGACCTTTTTTATAAAAACCATTGCTAATACTATCTAGAATATTATTTATAAGAATAGTCTTTTTAAAGCTAAGATTAAAATGTTTCTATAAGTATTATAAGAAGGTTTATATAGAAGAATTACAATATAAAGGGACCATTTTATTCAATTTCTAGTTTGTATTATTAAGGAGTTAAGAGGGAATTCTGTTTTATTAAACTTAATAGATTAGGAGTAATAATTGAAACATTATAATAAGGGGTTGAAGTTGATATCAGATAATAAGTGTTTTCTTCTCATAGAAGATTAGTATTTTAATAATAAGTTTGTATAAAGTTATCTCTTAAATCGTTATAATCTGAATCTAAAGGTTCGTTAATAAGATTCTATTATATATTAGAAGGTAGTTAAATAAGGAATCTACTTTTAGAATATTAAAAGTATATTATAAATAATATAGTATTTAGATTCAAAGGGATTTAATATGTTTGTTTATTTAAGTTTGTAAGGTAGTTTTACTATTTACTAGATATTTAAAGGGGTGAATCTATAATATATTAAAAGTGGTTACAATATTAGTAGTTATTTGCTTGAGTATAAGTAGTAGCTAGTAAATAATGTACTGATAAAATTATAAGACGTTGATATTATTATATTCTTTATTAATAATACTAATATTTATAAAGTAATTTATAGTTAATCAAATAATAAGGAGAATTTTGTATTCTAATGTTATATAAAAATATTTTAATAATACTTATGTTGTTAAAGTAGTAGAACAACTATTACACTTTAATATTAATATAAGTATTTTACTTAGTATAATTAAGCTATTTCAAATTAATACCTAGATAGTGTTAATAGACCTTTAATATAATTAGTTTATCTGTAGCTTTTGAGTACTAGAATAATTTACAATATTTATTGGGGATAGAATATTTAATGTTATGAAATTATCATAAGTTTCAGTAGATAGATAATATAAATATAAAAGTAAGGTTTCTTTAGTTTGGTATTCATTGTTAGTAATAAGTACGTATTTCGGAGTTTATAATAATATTTATAGAAATTTATTAATATAGGAAGTAATTTAGATCTATAAGAATTATAAGACAATAAATTACTTTTTATTTATCTTTAATAATAAGTTGCTATAAGTACTATGAGGGTATCTATAGAATTATGAGATAATTATTATAAAAGTAGTTAAAAGTGTTAAGTTTGGAAAAGTTAATATTAGAATTTCAGAGAATATTATAAAATAAGATATACTAGATTGAATTAACTTTAATATAGATATTATGTTAGAGTATCTAAAATAGATTACAAACACATATGTTATTTAAACCTATTCTTTTAATATTGATTTATCAAGTTTCTCTAGTATTATCTCTATGTTTTTAAATTAATATATAATTCTATATTCATTATTCTAATATGTAAAGGTATAAAGGTTTGTTTAGTTATATAAAGGAGTAATTTATAAATTATTAAGTTAATTATTAAGTTTGGATTGAATAAAATATGTCTAGTAGATTAATAGTTTATATATTCTTATAGTTCTTAGTATAAGAAGGCTAGTTATAACTTATTCAAACATTAATCTAAGATAAATATTAGTGAGTTTATAATGAATAGATAAGATTACTTAGTAGAGATAAAACTAGGGATAGAGAGGAATTTAAATATTTAGGTTAGTAATAATTGTAATAATATAAATAGATTCTTCATTAGTTGAATTTGTTATATAGAAGTTTCAATACATTTAAAAGAAGGATTATAATAAGTTTAAATTTAACGTTCTTTTTATTATATAAGTAGTATATATATAAGTCGTAAATCTATATTTATAGTACTTATCTTCTAAATAGTAATAGAAGATATATAAGTTATATATTATTTTATTTTTCAATTTTAGAATATCTTTCATGGTTGAAATGTTTCTTATATGATGGATCGATGAATACAGTGTTTTCTGTTTGATATATTTGTCTAGATCTTTTTTTTACTTTCTATTATCATAGGATTGGGTTTAGAAGAGGTTGTTTTATTTATTTGTTTTATTTGCTTTAGTTTAAGTAGCTGGTGTTTATCTTAGTATAAGTTTTATTGAAGAAGGTTGAGGATATAATTTGGACTTTAAATATATAAAAGAATTATCTATTTGTCACTAGCTACTTTACTAAAAACCTACTATTTATGATATAGAAAGTAATACTATAATAGAGAAAGTAATACTATAACATAGGAAGCAATATTATAATATAGAAAGTAATATTATAATATGGAAAGGAATATTATAATATAGAAAGCAACATTATAACAACCTATATAATGAAGAAGTAATAATAATATTCTAATTCTATTAGTTTTTCTTCTATTTTTGACAAATGTTTTAAGGACTACTGATATATTTATTAGTATTATAAATATAATAAAAGAGACGGTATTTATTAGAACTATACAGTATAAGAATACTCATAAACTAGTATAGAAATTCTAAATACTATAGTTATTATAGTTCATATAAAGGATAATTAGAAAGATACTATTCTTTTTAGTAATAGTAAGAATTCGGGGGAAAAAGTAATTTTAAAGCGAAATTAAACCTTAGATTTAATAAATGTAGAAGTAATAAAATGCGAAAGACTATAGGAGAATGAAAAAATGGATGACAAGTAGATAGCTACTATCTAAACTAGAAATAATAGAAATTATTCTATTAATATACTTATTAATATAAGTTAGAATACTTATACAATTATCAATACTTCTTTTATACTTCTTACTAATTACCAAATTGAAGAAGAAGATAAGAAGATATATTACTAAACTATTACTAAGTAATATCTAGGGAATAATTATCTTAATACTAGAAATAAATAGATATATATAGAAAGTCTGTATTTATATTATAGAAAGCTCCTAGTTATTTCTATACTTTGAAAAGTTATAGATAGAAGATAACTTTATTATTTAAAAGACTATGGCTTAATAGAGACCTTAAAGGAAACGTAGTATAATAATTTATTGAGAATATTAGAATAAATTAATATAATTGTAGTAGATTCAGTTAGCCTACTTATTTAATACTAATCTATTTATTTCTCTCTATTAGTATACGATATAATATACTAGCAAAATATTACACCCCTATTACGTTACATCTATTACTCTAATAAATATAAAAAAAGTTTAATTCTAAAAGTCAGAATAGATTTAAAAGATTATATCTTTATAAATATCTTCAACGAATTTCTAGACTTCGTCTAATTAAATATAATATATCAGCTACTGCTTAGTTAACTAGAACAAACTATTATACCTTATTAATCTCCAATACTAAAAGCTAAAAACCTAATTTGTTATACCGACTTCTCTATAATATATTATAAGAAGAATTATTACAATTTAAGAAAACCTTAGAGAATTCACTTAATAAAAGGCTTATTGAAGAAAGTAGCCTTTGTATTAGTACTTTAATTCTCTTTATAAAACACCAAGTAAAAAGAAATATTTCTTTATAAATTATAAAGTCTTAATCTAATTATAGAGAAAAGCTATTACCCCTTTCCTTATATCAGGGATCCCTTAGAAAGCTATTATAACCTATTGATATATTAATTTTAAAAATATTCTTTCATTCTATAGAACTACGATTCAAAAAGCCGATTAGGAGAAAATAGTTATCTACACATATTATAGTTTTTCAAATAAATAATATATCTTTTTAAACTTATTAGTACTTCTATTATATTCTAATAATATACTAATCATTATATATTATAACTCCTAGATAAGCTTATTATAGTAAATATTAGAAGTATCTAAATGTCTACTAATAGTATATTATGAGAATTTAAGGAGAGAATCTACTAGATACTTTACTATTTTACTAATATAAGTTCGAAACTAGATTCTAAGAAATATAAGCTTTCTGTTTTAATAGTTTGGTTACTTTGACTCTACATCTAAAATAATCTCTAAGCTTTATATCTTAATAGAGATTTAACTATACACTTTACTTAATAGTAGTATTTATATTAATACTAACTTTTAACGAGTTAAAATAGTAATAAAATTACTTATTATTATAGACGATTATACTTCTAGTTCTAATGTTTAACTTTGTAGAAATAGAAGACTTTATAGTGATAATTAAGGAGAGACTCATTAAGACTAAGGCTTCATATATACAACTAAAAGTAACTATTGAAGTGTAAGAGTAAGAGTTTCTATAATTTTCTTAAAAGTAGAATAGAATAGAGTACTAAAAACTAGGTATTTTATAATTTATTATTCTTCTATAATTCTTATAAAAGAATTCAAATCTCTTTGAAGTTTATCTAGCTATTTATAAATAGATAGTTATAAGATAAATATAGAACAATCTAAGTATAACTATTCTGTTTAGAACTATTAGTATATTAGACCAAGCCTTAATAAAACTATATCAGATATTGTAATTAATAAGTAGCCTATAGATATTTAAGAGAAAATCATCAAGTTATCTTATAAGTTATTATATTAAATTAGTAATATTAGAGACTAAGTATTAATGAGATAATATCTTCAAATTAGTATTATACTATAAAATGAATTATTAGATATTTTAAAGTATTATAATAATATAATTATAAGAATTTTAAAAGCTATCTAGTTATATTAGAAATATTTATATCTATATAAGTATTCTCTATATATTAGTTATATTGAAAAAATACATTAAGACTATTTACTAATAGGAAAAAGCTGAGTCTTATCATACTTATATAGAAATTATAAGTTAGCTTATATTAATAATAGAAAACGTTGATATTAGTAGTATAAAGCTTTATTAGAAAAGTAAGTAAGACTTAGTCTATAATAGAGATATTAAGTTTATAGATATTAAGATTATAATAAACATTCAAAGAGAATACTTATAATTAGTAGTAATTGAATATCTTAAGATATTTAAATTATATATTAATAGCTATAAAGGCGTCAAAGTGTGAAGTTATTATAAAAAGAGTTATTAGTTATTTATTATTAAAAACGTTAATATAGGGTAGGTATACTAGCTATTATAACTATAAGGGGCTTAGCCGTAGATTAATTAAAAGCTAGCTATAGTAGTTAGTAGGGGGTAGGAAGGCTAAAGTTATATTTCGACAGGCAATATACTTACTAATAATCACAGTAGAGAGCGAGCTATTAGCCCTTCCCCTATTATAATAGTTAAATATATTAGGTTTATTATATTACTTAGGAAGAATTTCTTATATATTTCAGAGAAGATAAAAATCTTCACTAGCTAGCAACTCTTTAAATTACTAAAAAGTACTTATAATATCTTTCAATTTTCGAACTATTCTAACGCTTTTATATTATGATATAATACTATTATAGAACTTCTATGCTATTTAATCTAGAAGTTTATTCTTTTTAATTAGTTATAAGAATAAAGAAAACCTTTTTTCTTTACTAAAATACCTTTTGTCTTATAACTAGTCTTATAGATATGTAACCCTAAGATTCTAATTATGGTAGAGACTCATTATTCTAAGTTTATTGTAAATAATATATTAACTTAAGATAATAAAACTAAAGTGAAATACTTAGTAACCTTCTACTCCTGATACCTAACTTCTATAGAATTTAACTATTTAATCTATAATAAAAGACTCTTTATAATATTACCTTATTTATAGGTATAGGAAATAGAATTATAGAATACTAAGAAGTTAAAAGTTATTATTAATTATAAAAACCTTGAATATTTTATAAAATAATAGCAATTTCTCAAGAAATAGAATTAGTAAGTAGAAGACTTATATTTTTATAACTTTTATCTTACGTATTAATTAGGTATTGAAAGAGTAATTTATAATATTTCTTTTAGAAAAGAATAAACTACTCTTAAAAGATAGCATAATAAGAAATAATTAGTATAAGTAATATAAATTATCCTAAATATTACTATTTATATACAATTCTAACTAAAATATATATATATTATAAATAATCAAGCTTTTGAGGAGAAATCAGACTTATAAAAGACATAGAGTTTTATTACTAAAAAGGGTTTTCTATATCAATAAGTCTTTATAATAGTCTAAGAGAAAAGTATATTTTCCCCCCTAGTTTCTATATTAAAGTTTAGATTGCTAAACATGATTCTAATATAATAAAATAGTTTATTTTTAGAGATAGATTGTAGATATTAAAATAGGCGCCAGCCGCCTAGGCTAGAATAACTAAAATAAATAAATAAAATAACTTCCCCTAAACCTAATCCTCCAGCAATCGAAAGTAGGGGGAAGAATCTAGAAAGATATATTAAACAAAAAGCGCTATATTCACAGATCTATAGTATAAAGAACACTTTAATCGTAAAGATTATACTTAGAAATCTAAAGGATAGAGTAGTATATTAATTATATATCTCCTATTACTATTTATAAGAGAAATATTATAGCTATAGGCTTATAGCTTATATATATATACCACTTATATAATAAAAAAAGCCTTAAGCCTAGACTTATTATAGTCTTCCTTTTAGACTTACTAGAAGTCTTATATAGTAAGTTTATCTGATAGAAAAATCTCTTTATATTATTGTAATTACTATTAGCCTAACTATTTAAATTCCTCTCTATTTCTAATTTTATCTCTATCAACCTATCTTATCTACTTATAATTAGCCTACTTATTTAGATTAATCTTTAATTTTAAATAAACTATAGCTAGCCCCGTTATATCAGAAGCTATAAAAATATATATATTACTAACTTAGTAGAGGTATTGTACTTAGTTTAAGCCTGATAATTAACTCGTTAGCTTATAAATTACTCTCTTATATAACTAGAAAGGATTATATAATTATATAGATTAAGATAATTTATATAGAATAATATGTTAACTTAAGCATATAGAAGCAGTATTAGAAAAGCTTAGCGAACTAATATTAAAGGAATAATTTTAGATAGAATATATACTTATAGTCTATTTTAGAAGTTCTAGTGTAATATTCATATTCGAATTAGGTCGACCTAGTAAGTCTTACTTTATAATATTCTGTAAAACCTTAGTATTAATTTTTCTAATCTAATATTTTTAGTTATTATTATAATAATTATCCGACTTATATTTAGCCTTATAAATATCCTTCTAATACTAATAGTAAGTTATTATTAAAAATAGATAAAAAGCAACTTACTATCTTATAGTCTTTATAAGTCTAAGTTACTCTCTATAGTAATAAGTTCCTATAGGTATTATTATAGAGCTTAAAGTATTTACTTATTACTAATAATTAATAGAAAATGAAAAGAATCTCACCTTTATACTTATTTTACTTATCACCAAAGCTTATAGCGAGTTCATATTATTAAATACTTTATTCTAAATAAATACTTTAGACTATTCTACTATTTAAAACCTATAGATATACTAGTTATACTAAAAGTCTATTAATACTATTTGAATATTAATTTAAAGTAGCCTGATTATATCAGGTGAAACTCTTATATTGATATAGAGTTATAGTGGTTATCTTACTATTTTATTAAAGTAGTTATTACTAAAGCCTTCTTATATAGAATTAAAATAAAAAGTCCTCCCTATAATCTAATTAACTATAAGATTAATTCAGTAGATACTACTATTACTAATAAGAAATATAGTAATATTAGTTTCTTATAAATCTGTCAATAGGTTATTTACTAATTATTATTTATACTTAAATAAGTTACTATTAGTGTTATTACTACTCTTAATATACTATGGATTCACTTCCTTAGGTATCTAGTAAGTAGTAAGGCTACCTTAGAGACTTAGATAGAGGAATATACTAAATTCCTAAAAGTCTAAATATTTTATTATTTATCATATATTCTTAGCATTATAAAAGTAGAGCTTTTATTTCACTATCTTTACTATATAGTAAAGTCTTATCGATTAATTCCTAGGCTTATATTATGAAAACTTAAGAAATAACTTTTTGCAGATTTACTATTAAAGTATTAGTCTTCTACTACAAAAAAGGCATTTACCGTCTAATATTAACTTAAACTCTTTATCTAATATCTTAATGATAAATCTTAGTCTATTAGTTTTGTTAAAGTAGGGTTGTGTATTAGGTATTTAGTCATAAGAACTAGGAATTAAATAAGGCAATCTTTCTATATTTTACTTCTTTTATATATAGCTTCTTATAAGTGCTTATAGAAGCTTTCTCAATTTTAATCTTAAGAAGTCTACTTCTATAAGTAGTATTCTAAATAGTATTAGTATTAATTTTATGAATAGTAAAGTTTAATAAATAGTTAAAAGGTTTGTAAGTCTTTTACTAAAGGTTTTTCTACTAATTAGATCTAACTTACTAGAAGAAAACTAGATGCTACTTCTAATACTATAATAAACAAGTATTATTTTATAATCTTAACTTCGAAATACTTAAAGAAGTTCTTTTATATTATAAATATTTAATCTTTCTTACCAAGCTTACTATTATTTGAATAATCTATTTCTCATATTCCTTATCTTATTCTACTTAATATAAATGTTTCGCTAAGTGATAATAAGTTATATAATTCCTAGGTAAATTTAGCCTATGAATTGCTTATTATATACTTATAGCTATATCTCCTAAATAGGAGTTTTACTATGATAAGGACTTATCATAATTAGTTAAAAAGTATTCATACTAATACCTACTTAGAGTATTATAAAACTAGTATAATTTAAATTTACTAGGTTATTAAATATTATAGCTCTCTTTTACTTCTTCTTATATATAAGTCTATAAATCTTAAAGTATTAATAAATTTATCTTCCTTATACTTATGAACCTATTATATATTATAATATCACATATAGTTTTACTATTAGTCTATTAGGAGACCTATTCAAATTACTATTCTACTTTATTTATATAAAAGGAATAGGAGTATAAAGTATTTCTTTATATATTACTAGCTATATTATCTAACTTCTTCCTTAGGATTATTATTTATACCTATATAGTAAATTAGAATATCCACTACATAATCTTATATAACTTACATAAAACCTATTAACTAAATCTCTTAAATTAGTATTTTCTAGTATTTTATTTAACTAATAGGATTATATAATCTTATCAGGTAATTTATAGAATTATTACAATTTATAGTATAGTTATTTCTAAAAACTATAGTTTAGAAATAGCCAAGTAAATAGTCTACTATTATTAGCCTTCTTAATTTAAACTAATAAGGTAATAACCTCTATAAAAGTTTAATATTAATATTAAAGTCTTTAGATTACTTATAATATATAACTATATAAAGTAGAAGATAATTATTATAGTCTTTCAAATATATTTAGTAGAACTAGCTCTTAGAAAGTATTGTTAAAGTAGATTTATCTTATTCTATAAGTTTAAGAGTAAATAAAAGGTTTCTAATTCTATATTCTACTAATACTACTCATTGTTATTTAAAATATATTAATTATTAGGAATAGAAGACTCTATTAGACTTATTATAATACTAAGTAGAATTCTTATTAAAGAGTATTTAATAGTATTAGAGTTCTAGCTATTTAGCTATTACTCTATTAATCCTAATAACCCGTTTTAGGTTTTTAAGAGCTTGAGTATTTACTATTACTCTTATAACCCTATATTTTCTATTTATTGTAGAAAATTAATTATTAGAGTTAAGGTTATACTACCTCAATTGTTTATACTCTTAATTGATTAAATTATAATATTAGAATATTTAGTGAATAGACTACTTAGTAACCTAAGCATAATAAAGCTGAAAGCTCTATATAATATAAGGTTAACCTTTCTGAAAATAAACTCTATTTAGATATTAATACCGCGAAGTTCCCTACTTCTTGTAGAATTAGAATTTCTTATTATTATCACTATTTATATTAATATTAGTACTATTTTTAGATATCATTCTGAATGACTTATTTTTTAATAATTAAGAATTGTTAATTCCCCTTAACTTTTTACTAGTTACTTATTACTAGTTTAATAAGTTATAAGCCTAGCTTTATATTAATTTCTCTTTTTATATTATATCCCTATTTATACTTATTATTAATATTGATATCTATATTTTTATTAACACTTATTTAGGTTATACTAGAGATTATACTAATTAACCCTAAGCCTCTTTATACCTATCTATTTATATAAAACTTCTTTTAACTACTTCTATAAGGCTCTATAGCTTATTTTTTTTATATTTATTTTAACTGACTAATTAATTCTTCTTATCAATTAATTAGTTTAATACTAGATAAATCTATAAGGAGATTATATTAGTTAGGGTAATAAGCTTATTATTAGGCTAGTCAAAGAGATAGTTAAGTAGTAGAAGCTAAAAACTTCTTATATTTTAAGTCTACTAAGACTTTCTATAAACTAGCTTTTAGGTTTACTAAGATTTTCTATAAATTGGCTTTTAAGTCTACTAAGATTTTTATAAATCAGAGTTTTAGGTCTACTAAGACTTTTATAAATTAGAATTTTAGGTTGTTTCTGATTTTTATAAAAGAGTGTTTTTTATGAGATTTGAACTCTAGACTACTATAAATTATAGGAGTGTTGATCTATTATTTAACTATTAAGCTAAACTGTTATTAATATTTTAGTTAATAATAGTTTACTGGAGTTAGACTCTAAGTATCTTAATTCTACTTTAGGATTTTGATTAACTCTTTATTAAATAACTATTTTACTTTCTTAAGTTGTTATTTAAAAATATAGGTAATTTTAAGTTATATTTTATTTTTAAGTTAAAAGGGATTTAGAATTATAGTGTTTAGTCTATCCGTATAAAAGCTTTACTTATTAGTAAAGATATTTTTGTAGATTTAATTAAGCCTATTTCTAGAAATAATTCTGATGAGTATAATAAGGTTTTTAGTTATATATAGTTAAATTGTGAAAATAGTCTTTTAAGAGTTATTAAGAATAATACTGATATTTTTAATATATTGAGTTATTTAAAAAGATTCTATGAACTAACTGGTTTTTCTAATGAGTTTCTTATTTATAAAGAACTCTTTAATACTACTCTTAGTAATTTTGAGTTTATAGAAGAATATTTAAATAAGATAAAAAAACTTGTTGATAATTTTTCTTATAATAAAGTTAAACTATCTAACTAAGTTGTTATTATTTATATTCTAAATAGTTTAAATAAAAGTTATAAAGGTTTTATTATTTTAGTTATTTAGAGTTTTAGATCTAATAAGGATTCTTATAAGTTAGATTTTTTATTCTTTAATTTATTAGATAAGTTTAGAAGGAAAACCTAGATTTTTTTAGTTAATTCTATAATTAAGAAGAATTTTAAGAATAAGGTTGTTAAGTAGTTTTCTCTTAAGGTTATTAAGAAACCCTAGAAGAAATAGAAAGGTATTTTTTGTAATTACTATAAAAAGACTAATTATACTAAGGAAAACTATTTTAGTCTTTATTTTAAAAAAACTCCTATTTAGATGAAATCTAAAGTTAATAAGAATCTTTTTAAGTCTTTTAAGAAGAAAAAAGATAAAAAGGATAAAGATTTAGAGTTAGTTAATATTACTTTAACTTAAGAAGGAATAGTTAAAAAGATTTCTAATAATATAACTAAAAATCTTATATAATTTAATTTTAATACTAAAGAAACTAAAGAAAAAGAAGAAGATAAAGAAGAAGGTATTAAGTTTGAAAATATAATTCTAATTTAACTTTTCTTTAAAAAGATTTTTACTAAAAAGATTTTAGGTATTTTAATTTCTAAGAAGATTTAATAAGTTAGGAGTTCTATTAAATAGATTAAAGCTATTTCATTCTTTATTAATACTAGAGCTATTATTTATATAATTAAGGATTATAATCTTTTAGTTAATAAAACTAAGATTTTTTTACTTATTAAGTAGGGAAATATTAAAGAGATTATTTTAATTATAAAAGGTAATTTGAAAATTATTTTAAATAATATTGAATATTTTTTATGTAATATTTATTATATATTATAACTAGGTATTAACCTGTTGAGTTAGTCTAAATTTGATTTAATAGGAATATTATCTATCTTCTTTAATAAAGTTATATTATATAATGTTAAATAGGATAAATTTTTATTTGTAGGAATTAAGGTTAATAATTTTTATAAGTTTAGAATTCCTATTTAATTAAGGTAAATAGTTCGTTATATTGATATTACTAATATTGATAATTTGAAATTATAATATAATAAAATAAGTTATACTAGTAATATTATTAAGTTAATTAAGAATATAATAAATAATATTAGTTATAAGTATTTAAAAAGTAATAAACTACCTACTTGTAAAGCTTGTCTTAAAGGTAAGTTTACTAATAAAGTTAATAGAGATTTAAATATTTTTAAGAAGTTTGAATATCTTAATTATGTTAGTTTAAACCTATATAGACTTATTTTACTAGAGACTTATAATTACTATAAATATTTTATTTTATTTATAAATAAGTAAAGTAGATTTATCTAGGGAAAGATATTAAAAAGTAAAAGTTCTAAAGAAATTATTTCAGTTTTTAAAAAGTTTATTAATATAACTAATAATAATAATAGTAGTAAGAGAATTAAAGAAGTTAATATAAATAGTAGTTTTAAGTTTTCTAATGATAAAATAAAAATCATTTATCTTAATAATAGTATTATTTATAATATAAGATTACTTTATACTTATAAGCCTAATAGTTTAATTAAGAAAGCTATAAGAATTATAATTAATAAGGCTAGAATCTTTCTTTATAACTCTAGTTTACTTTTATATTTTTAGGGGTTAGTTATTTTAGCTTCTATTTATATTTATAATAGAATACCTTATTTTTTTATTAAGTTTAAAACTCCGTATAAGTTAAAAAATAAGAAGAAACCTTTTATTAGTAATATAAAAGTGTAGGGTAATATCTATTATTATAAAGTTAAAAACAAGTATTCTAAGAAGTTTAATCTAAAAATAAAAAAAAGTACTATAGTTACCTATAGCTATAATGCCTATTTAGTTTGGAATTCTTAAGCCTGTAATACTATTTAGTCTAGAGATGTGAATATTTTTGAAAATTAATTTAATTTTTAATAAAAAGAAGAATTATCTATTTTTAATAATACTATAACTACTAAGTCTAGTTAACTTAATAAAGAAAATAAATCTAACTAATTGAATTCTAATAATTCTTCTTAAAATCTAGTTATTATTAAGTCTAGTAGAGTTTATAACTCTACTAAAAATACTAGTTATTTTCTTCCTCCTAATAAAATTAATAATAGTAATAGTAACTTAGATCTTTCTCTTAATAAGGAACTAAGTAGTTTTTTTATACTTCGTCCTAATAGGGTTATAGATAGTAATAAGAACTTTAAAAAATCTACTATTTCTATAGAAATTCCTTCTTTAAATCTAGAAATTAAAAAAAACTATAAATAGTATTTATATAAAAAGAATATACTCCTCATAATTAAAAACTATCCTTCTTTAGTTCTTTATACTAACTATAATTAATATAATTATAATAATGACTTATTTATTAATAAATATAGCGATTTTCATACTGCTAAGTATATATTATTAGTTAATATTCTAGACAAACTAACTACTTTTTTAAAAGCTATAAATTCTTAGTTTAGTAATAACTAGATTTAAACTATAAATAAAGAGGTTAAATCTATTAAGTCTATAGAAGTTTGGACTATTATACTACTACCTAATATTTCTTTTGTTAAAAAGAATAATATTAATATATTAAGAAGTAGATAGGTTTATAAAATAAAACTTAATAATTAGGATCCTAGTAATCCTATATATAAGGCTAGATAGGTTACTTAAAGTTTCAACTAGTACTTCAGTATTAATTATTTAGAAACTTTTAGTACTACCTATAGGCCTAAAAGTTATAGATATATATTAATTATATCTGTTTATTATAGCTGGATTTTAATTCAGTATAATGTTACTACTATATTTATTTATATAAAAGTAGATAAAAAGATATATATTAAGTTACCTACTAGCTATATCTATAATAAAAGTTTTAAAAGTTTAGTTCATAATACTAACTATAAGAATTAGCCTTTTATTTATTTATTAAATAAGGCTTTATATAGGTTAAAATAGAGCCCTAGACTTTAGTATTTACACCTTAAATCTATCTTATATAAAATTAGTTTTAAAGTATCTCCTTATAATGAAGGAATATTGATACTTAATATTACTCTTAATAAAAGTAAATATTTGGCTATTTTAGTATATTATATTGATAATATACTACTAGGAGCTAATAATTCTACTACGTTNAGAGTATATTTATAGTAATCTTAAAAAAGATATAAAAATCTAAGATCTAAGAGAACCTAATTTTTTTTTAAGTAATAATTTAATCATTAACCATAAGAATAAAAATATAGAAATAAATTAATTTAAATATACTGATAAAATTCTTACTAAGTTTAATAAAAAGGATATTTATAGTTTTAATACTCTAATGGATAATAAAGCTAAATTCTTTATTAATAAGGATAATACTACTAAAGAAGAAATATTAGAATATTAAAAAGAAGTAGGGGCTTTATTATATTTAGCCTTAAAAACTAAACTAGATATTACTCTAGTTATTACTACTTATTCTTAATTTTCTTCGAATCTTTCTAAAGAATATTTTGTTACTTTTAATAAGATATAGGGTTACTTAAAAAAGAACCCTAATTATAAATTACTTTATAATTATAATAATATTAATCCTTTTAATTTATTTAGGTTTATAGATTTAAATTAAGCTAGAGATATTAATAACAGAAAATCTACTTCGGTATATATATTTTACCTAGATTCTTATAATATTATAAGTTATAGTTTAGCTAAGTAAAAAATAGTAGCTTTATCTACTTATAAAATTAAATATATAGCTCTAGTAGATACTACTAAAAAAAGTATTTATTTATATAATAATTATAGTTTTATTAATAAAACTTTAGGATTCAGAGCTATTAATAAGCCAATTATCTTTATAGATAATTAATTAGTTAAAAAGCTTGTTGAAAATACTGAATTCTATAAAAAAGCTAAGTATATTAATATT
>AMCV02000003.1:3124565-3138618 GCA_000350065.2 Colletotrichum orbiculare MAFF 240422
TATCATTATTATATTAGAAATCTTATTCAAAATAATTAGATTAATCTCTATTATATTAATATAAATAATAATATAGCTGATTTTTTAATAAAACCTTTAGGCTGAGTTAAATTTAATAATAGTATTAAGAGGATTTTATAGAATAATTTTAATATTCAACCCTCTTATAAAGGGAATAGTCTTAATAGTTTATTTTCTGAGGATTAATCTTTTCTTTTACTTTTTACTAGTTTTAAGTTTTTGTGATTTTTCTTGATTTTCTTTTTACTCTATTTTGAAATCTTTTCCTTTAAACCTTTTCTCTAGGTTTTAAGTTTTTCAGATTTTAATCTTTTAAAGATTTTTCTCTATTTTTCCTATATGGCTTTTAGAGTTTTTACTGTTTTTTAAGCTATAAAAGATTTATTTATCTTATATTTTTTAAGGGGGGATATTAGAATTCTAGCTATTTAGCTATTATTCTATTAATCCTAATAACCTATTTTAGGTTTTTAAGAGTTTAAGTATTTACTATTACTCTTATAACCTTATATTTTCTTTTTATTATAAAAAATCAATTATTAGAATTAAGGTTATACTATCTTAATTGTTCATACTCTTAATTGACCAAATTATAATATTAGAATATTTAATAAATAGACCACTTAGTAGCCCAAGTATAATAGAGCTAAAAGCTCTATATAACATAAGGTTAATCTTTCTGAAAATAAACTCTATTTAGATATTAATACTACGAAGTTCCCTACTTCCTATAGAACTAGAACTTCCTATCATTATTACTATTTATATCAATATTAGTACTATTTTGAGATATTATTCTAAATGACCTATTTTTTGATAATTAAGAGTTGTTAATTCCCCTTGACCTTTTACTAGTTACCTATTACTAGTTTAACAAATAGGAAAGGGTATTATTTAAATAATAATAGAAGTACTTATAGACTTTAATTATAAGCTAAATAAAACCTTCTTTAGAGAAGATATCTATCAAAATAAAGGTTTTATTTAGATTTAGGGGACTTAAGATATATCTATCAGTATATTAAAAAAGCAATTAAAACTTTATTAGAAAGTAAAAGTATTTATTTAAATAGCTTTAGGCTCATAAGTATATTACTTTTAACTAATCTATTTAAGAAGTATAATTAGTCATTTACATAAAAAAGGTTTTCGTTTATAATCAATAAGAATTTTCACTATTATTTTCATAATAACTATATATTTATTATAACTACAAGTATAAAAATACTTCTTCCAACTTAGATCTTACTAGTCTTTCTCCTTCTCTTATTTATTACTTACTAGTTATTCCTTTACTTTATCGATAATTAACTTCTCCTGACTATCACTTAATATAACTAAACTATTTTATCTTAGTTAAGAATATTAATATTTCTTATTATTATAAACTTAGGAAGCCTTAAATTCTTTGCTTAAGCTATAATACTAACCTTCTTATACTAAAGGAAATGATAAGTAATATATATTTATAAGTCTTAATTCTGTTAGTTGAGCTAATATAAATTACTAATACTTTTTATATCTTTTTCTGAAAGCTAACCTATTTATTAAATAATTATTAGTGTTATATTCCTATATATTCATATCTCTTAGAGTAGGTATTTCAAGATAATATTCATACTATAGTTTTAAACCTATAAGGACTTTCAAGTTATCTAAGTAATTTTCTAATATACCCTTATAAGTTTATAAGACTATAAGAAAGTCTATTTAAGTATTAAAAGAAGCTTTATATCCTAATGAAGAATCTTTATCTATTAAATTATTATTTATATTAATAATTAGTAGATTTAGAAGAATATGAATGGCCTCACTACTACATATAGTTGTTTTATCTAAAACTATAGTAATGAGAATACAATCTTCTATAGCTACTATAAAAGGTAAGTATGTATTATATATAATAGTAAAACGAGGCTTTAGGTTTATAAATCCTATTTTAAATATATCCTTTTTCCTAGAACTCCTTATACTAATTATTCTCTCTCTAAGACTTAAGGGACTTATAATTCTAATTATACTAGAATCTAGTAGTAATAGGATTATAGTTAGATATATTCTAGTAAAGGTTATTAGTTAAATAGTAAATATAATAGTTTCCTTATTCTTAAGTCTAAGATTCTTTAGAGTTTTAAAAAGATTAAGCTATTTGTTGGTTTATAAGTAGTAAATATCGTGATCAATCAATTATATAAATAGTATATCATTAGTTATCTCTATTCGTAATATCTATATTGAAATTAAGTATAAATATATATACTATATATTATAGAGATAAATCTATATAAAAGCCGTTCTAATCTTATGAGCTTAAATAAATAGGTTAACTACTTATTCACTTATTACTATTACTTTAACTATCTAAGTACTATATTTAATTTAATATTAATAATACTCTCTTTTATAGCTAAAGTATATTAAATCTTAAAACTAGTATAAAATACAAAGGTAGTATGAAATATAAAAATAGTATAAAATATAAAATAAATATAAAGTCGCCTCTAATTACATAAATCTTTTTTCAGTCATATTAAAAACCGCAAAAGCCGCTATAAATAGCATTCCCCTATAGAAATACGCCTTTTATTCAATACTATATTAAATACCTCAAGTTCCTACTATAATATACTTCTTTCTCCCTCTCCATAACCCTCCTCTTATTATTCTATATATTTTGTTTTACTTTTATCTCTTCCTCTTATTACTATTAATAGCGCTTACAACCTATCCTTCTATCTATATTATTACCTTATTTATTGTTACAAATTCTTTAAAAACTTAGTTATCAGATCTCTCTTTATTTATATAATCATCAGAATACTATAATAATAATTATAAGATACTTCTCTTTAGTCATACTTAGTTTAATAAGATACTTTTAGAAAGAATAGGATTAGTATAAACTACTATTAATATTATTAGTATCTGGAAGTATTTAATTACTTACCTAAGAGTAATAAAGATTACGTATTTTATATTCATTCTTATAGTTATACTATAGACTTTAGAAGCTAATATATTTTATATAATTCTTTTCAATTTAATAGAGGAAAGGTAGACAATATTACCTTCAAATTTAAAAATATTATTATCCTTATTATTTCCCTCTATTCCTAAAATAATAATACATCTTAGCTAGGATGTTATATTTTTATTATTAGTGAAAAATCTATAAATAAAAACATAAAGCTTTATCTCTTTAATCTTAATAAGGATAAATCTTAGGCTTTATTCTCAGTTACTTATTTACTATATACAATATTTATTAAGTCTCTAAATATCTTTTTCTATTAAGTCTTAATATTAAACCATAATAGAAAAATCAAAATATACTTATAATTAGTATATAGAAGCTATATATACCCTTTATACCTATTATTTAATATATACTAACTTTATCTTATTAGAAATATAATTAATTAGTCTAATCATCTTATTTTAACTTTTTTAAATAAAAGTTATATTACTATTATCTTTAAGGATTATTATATTTCTATTAAAAGTAAGAAGCTTACTCTTTATAAATATTATCTTCAGTTTTACTATAAATCCTATTTGTTAGAACTTTTCTTCTTATTTATTATTTAACTTAAGTAAATAAAAACGAAAGATATTATCGATCTATACACTTATAATATTAAAATATAGGTTATTTAACTTAGAGATTATAAGATATAAATTATATAATAAAGTTTCTATTCTTAGTTTATCTTTATAGTAACTAGAGTAAATTATATATTGATATATACTCAACTCTATAAAGTTATATAATAGCTAGATAATAATAATAATGATACCTTCTAAGTATACCTATTATCAAATAATAAATGAGTTTACTAATATAAAATAGTTTAGTAATATTTCTACTTATATATATATTTAAATAATATTATAGAAGTAGATCTCTATAGAAGTATTAGAATAAAGTATTATTAATAGTATTAATATAAAGTAATAAAAAACCTATTATATTATTAATAACTATAGAAGGATATCAGTCCTCCCCTAATTATTATATCCCTTAACAACTAGTTATAGCTTCTTATATAATATATCACTATTACTTTCAACCTTACTAATGCATCTGAAGCTAAAAGTCCTTATTTATTTATATTTTCAAATATTGAAGTATTTAAAGTATAGTATTCCTTTTACTAAGAAGGTTTCTTACTTCTTAGTATATAACTCTTTAAAAGGTTTACTTAGTATTATAATAAAACTATTCTAGTAGAAATTAATAGTCTAAGCTAGTACTTCTACTTCTTTTACTATAAAGTAGATATTATAATATATAGTATTAGAAAGGCTAGTTTTTATAATAAAGGTTTTATTCTTCTATAATTATCCTTATTATCTTAACTTCTTTTTAAATATTACTATTATAATTATCTCTTTAAGTAGAATTTCTTCTTTAGCTTTATTATTATAAAACTTCTTATTATTACTTTTTTCAACTTAAAACTAGTAGTATAACTTAATTATTATTATTTGGAAAATACTAAACCTACTTTGTATTTCTATAATATATATCCTATTATTAATTAAAATAAATTTAAAGGATTTAATCTAACCTTAGTATTCTTAATAAATATATATATCTAATTATAATAAGAACTAGTAGATAGATATTATAGAAGAATTATTATATATATTTAGGATATCTAAGATTTCATACTATACATAAATCTTATATACTTTCTTTATTACTTCTTAAATAATTACTATATATCTTATTATATCTAGAAATAGTAGTAATAATATATTAACATATAAATATACTCTAAAGATAAATATGGTTAGTAAAAAGCTATTAAGACTACTAGTATAATAATTCTTTTAACTATACTTTGGAATATTTCTTCTTTTAATATTTCTAATACTTTATTATATATAATCTTATAAGCCTTCTATAAAGAAGTATTATACTATTTAATCTTACTAATATTATTATAAGTTTTAATTAATATAATCTTGACCTTACTACTTATATTACTAATTTCCTTCTTAAAGTCTTTAATAATAAAGTTATATTTTATAATGGTAATAATGTTGTTTAGAGGATATTAATATATATTAATCTAATATACCTTTAATATGTATTATATATCTTCTATAGAAATACTTCTTCTAAACCTTATAATTATAAATATTATTAATATATTAACTATATATAATATAGGCTTGTTATTATTAAGATATATAATATTAATAATAATTTCTATATTAAGCTTATAATGATCTTTAAGGCTAAATATGAATTAATGTAATATTTTACTATTTATTCAGTATTAATAGTAGTTTTTTAAAATTATTTCAATCTTACTAATAGTTATAATTTAACCTATTTTATTAAAAATATTATTTAAGTTTTAAATATTAAAATAACTAAATCTCTTATAAATTTATTATATTTTTATTTTTATAAAGAGGTTAATAGTCTAATTATAAAAATCTTCTTAGACTAAGACTTATAAATACCTATTATATCTCTCTATAAGTAATAATACTCCTTCCTATTTAAATCTATAATTAAAATTCTTAAAGTAGATTTAGAATTAATTTAGATTAAAGAGATTAAGGAGAAATAAGATACCTATTAGTATAATATTAAAGTTAATATTTTTAAACAGTATAAGTACTTGAATTATATTAAGATTTATAAAACCTTTTTCACTTTTGAATTTTATATTTATTCTCAAAATAGTCTTATTGAGTTAGATATGGAATATAATCTTCTAGAAGGCTTCTAGTTATTATATATTTCTTATAAATAATCTTCTTATTCTTATATCGAAGAAGATATTTCTAAATATAACTTTAGAAAACCTCAGAATTAGGAAGCTTTCTAATTTAACTAGTTATTAGTTGTATCAAAGGTCTTTAATCTAATTAAAATCATATACTTCTTAGAACCTATCAGATTGAGAGAGAAATACCTTATATATATACCTTATAAAATTAAATTAATATGCTCCTACTAATCATCTAGTATCTCTATAGTCTCCTAAGTAATTTTAGGTTTAATAATTATAATATATTTACTTTAACAATTAAAAGTCTTATATATCTTATAAGAAGAATTATCTTAATTAAAAGCCTCCTCAGATTGTGGAGAGAAATATCTATTTCTTCTAAAAAGATTATTTTAAATAATTTAAAAGATTAAACCTTCTAAATCAATTAAATCAAATCTTTATATTAATCTTATTACTTCTAAGATTTTATAAACCCCTTATCTTATAATAAAACTCTCTTAAGAAAGTCTAATAGAAAATATATAAGATTTACTATTAAACTCAAGATTCCTAAGATTTCTAATTATTTAATAAAGACTTAATAGTTACTCTAAACCTTATTCTAATTCTAAATTATAATACTTAAAATTAAAGAAAATATTAAGATTATTCTTATTTAGGGAAATATTACTTTATAAATTATAAATTTTAAATATTTCTCAACTACTCATGTAACTTTCTATACGAAAGAATAAAATAAATATACTTTTTAAATAAAAACATATTATACGAAAAATAAAAAAGATATAAATAGTATAAAAATATATTAGAAATATAATCTCTCTAGATTTCTTAAAATACTCTTATAATATAATAAGTAATCTTAATATCTAATTATTTAAACTTAAGAATTATATAAATTATAATAAAATAGAGAGGAAAGTAGAAGTAAATATAAAATACTAAGTAATACTTATAAAGCTTAAAAAAAAGAAGTTATATTCTTAGAATAATATAGAAACCTAAGTCTCTTAATAAGAAAAAGCTATTTATAAGTATCTTAGTATTAGAATTCTAAATATTTATAAACCTACTATTTAATTTATAGAAGATATTATCATCCTTATAAATATATAGATTAAATCTTAGATCCTTTTATATTAAATTATAATTTCTTAAAAAGCTTAAGATAATAATCTAATAATTATTAAAATTATAAGTTAGATTTACTTCTTTATTTTAGATTAGAAGATTACTCTAATAAAAGTTAGACTAATAAGAAAGATATTTAGCTTTATAGATATTGAAATTAATAATAGAAAAGGAGTAGAAAGATTTCTTCTTCTTTTAAAAAGTTAAAAATAAAGTTAAACTTAGAAAGAGAGAGATATTTCTAATTAATATAATACTAATAAGAATTATAAATAAGATTTCAATAATAATAAGAAAAGTAAGTCAAATAAAATATTAATTATAAGATTTACTAGATAAAATATCTTCTCTCAAAATACTTCTATATTAATAAAGAGATCTAATACTATACCTAGAAACCTAACTAAAAACTCCAAGATATTTTAAATAAAAGGATAAAGTTTAATAAAAACTTTATAAGATATATAAAGAAAATTGCAGACTTAATTTTAGCTTCTTAACTATATAAATGGTTTTATAGTATAGTAAATATAATCCTAATAATCTTAAATAAATCCTATATTTTTATAAGTTTTATAATTCTAAATCTAAAATTCATAATAAATATATTTACTAATATAAAATAGTTTTAAACTTTTATAGAATTCTCTATAAATAACTATTTCTAAGCTAGAGTTTAGAAGATTCTTATTGAAAGGTATAATATTATAGTAGTTATTATTTAAATCTTTTATAAGTCTATAAAACTATAGTTCTATAATATAATATTATACCCCAGCTTTATATGCAATTTAGTCTTACTTAGAAAACTTTATAAGAGAAATATATAATAAGATTAAAGTTTAAGAAATAACTATATGTAGAGAATGGATAGGATTTATTCTTATTCTCTTAAGATTATAAATAGATAATATATATTTAAATGTAACCTTCTAGAAGAACTTATTTTTGAAATATCTATACTTATAAGGCTTCTATTTTAAAATAAATTTCTAAAGTCTTATTAGTAATATAAATATACTACTTCTATATATAAATACTTTATAATTAGATCTTAAGAGTTCTAATATATAAAGTTAAGATATTTAGGCTTTAAGGTAATAAACTACTTATTAATATCTATTAGGAAAGTAAGACTGAAATCCTAATTTTATATAGTCTTTATTATAAATTATAATATATATATAAGAGGGAAGATATAGAAAATAAAATATGGAATTCTGAAAGAAGTAATATAATATACTAATTTAGAAGAGAAGATTATTGTTAACTTTTATAATTTGAATAAAAACTATAGGAATTATATATTAATAGTAGTTTTTATGAATTAAGTAATTATTTTCATATAGAACTTCTATTTATATTGAAGAAGAATAGAGGAAGTCTAAGGGGTTATTAGAGAGCTTTTTAACCTCTTAAAGATAATATATAGAATTATAATTAAAGAGATTGAAATAAATAATAAGATCTAGAAATATAAGGTAATTTAAATAGAGATTTATAGGAGAAGTATTAAGTTTAATCTTTTTTTATTAAATATTTAAATATAGAATAGAGGAATAGAAAGAGTAGTAGTAGTAATTAACAAATATATAAGATCTATAGTTATTAGGATATTTCTTCTTTATAATTTATAATCTAAAGTCCTCAAAGTAACTATATATATATATATACTCTTTTAACTTTATAAAACTATAAGATATTATATAAATATTTCTATTAATATTTTTAGAAAAATAAGAATACTTATATATTAACTTTAGACTTCTCTTATTTAAAGGTATATAAATATTAAACCTATATAATAACTTGTAAAGTTTAGTTAAAATAGAATTAATATTAAAAGCCTATATTAAAAGTCCTATTAGGGTTCTTAATAACCTATATTTCAAATAATATCTTTAGGATTTAGAATTATCTTTAAAATAAAGTTTTTATAACTTAAGATATAATATTTAATAAAAAGGTGTTTTTAATAGTAATTTTGAAGAAGTTACATAAAGGATACAATAGATAAATCTTAAGGAGATTTAAAAGAAGATTACTAAGCTTATAGAGTACTTAAAAGATATATTTAGAAGGTAAGATATTAAAAAAGAAGTAGATAAAAGTATTAAAGAGTTTTTCATTAAATAAATATTAAATAAATTAGTATTTAAAATTGTAAAGAGAAACCTATTCTTTCTGAAGTAAGATTTAAGCTTTAGTTTATTTTTCTTTTTTCTTCATAATCTATAAGCTTTATTATAATCTTTAAGGCGATACTAGAGAAATAATATAAAGAAGGGGGTAGTTATAAATTTTATTTATAAAAAGATTTATCTTATAAATATTATAAATATTTTTTACAATAACCTTCTTGATAAAATATAAGATATATAGAGATTTAAAAGTTTATATGAAATTAGTTACTTTTTTAAATAGATATTTAAAACTTAGTTGGCCTCAGAGTTTTATAAAGATAGATAGTTTAGAATAAGTAGTAATAAGGTTATTAATATATATAATAAGGAAGGAGAGATATAAGTAATATCCTAGTTATTTAATTAATTAATTATTACTCTTAAGTAGTTTGAAAAGCTTGAAATAGAATTAAGAGGAATTTTATATATTTTTAGGAAGATTCTAACTATTATAATATAATATAAAGTCCTTAAATCCTAAAGATATATACTGATAAGAATCACCTTTCCTTTTAATATCTTATTAATAGTTTATAAGCTGAATAGAATACTTAAATTATAGAAAGAAAGATATAAGCCTCTAAAATATTTATTTATTAATTTAAGAATTTTAAGAAGCTAAAGAAGTATATCTAGGAGACTATTACATCTTATAATTATAAATTAAAGTTAATAATCTAACTATAAGAAGTTAAATAATCCTTAGGTATTACTAAGTCTATATTTATAAATCTAATAAATATAAATAATTACTAAAGTTAAAAGGTTGCTTAATTATTAGAGGATATTAGTAATCTTAAAATAAGTATTATATTTATATAATCATACTTATAAGAATACTATTTAGAATACTTAATAGTAACTACTATATAATTTAATTTTAAGCTTTAATAGTATAATATAGTAAATACTTTTATTTATACTAAGATCAATAAAGAGATCTATATAAATATTTTCAAGATATAAAATACTAAGTAGGATTCTAAAGCTTTCAGAAATACTTTATAACTTTTAGTAATCTTCTATACTATAATAGTAATATCTTAAGAAAGACTTTAGGGATTTCTAGTTCTCTTATATCTCTAAGGAAACTTATTATTAATATAAAAACTGAATTCTTTTCTTCTTTTATATTTGTAATTATATTTTAGCTTTTTCAAAAGTATATCAAAATCCTATAAGAGAAATTATATAAGATTTCTAGTTATAATATTATTTTAAGGGAGGGGAAGACTTATGTTAATTCCTTAATATTAAAGTTTTATATAACTAAGAAAATTAAAAGTTATAATTCTTATAACTTCTATGTATAGAGAAGACTTATAAATTCTTACTAGAGGTATACTAATCTAGAGTAAGAGATATATCTCTTATAATATATTGAGAATTCTTCTTATATAAAAGAGAAGTTTTTTATTATACAATATACTTCTATTAGAGAAGAATTAATATAATATTATATATAGTACTTATAATAAGCCTTAACATTATATTTACTACTAGTTGATTAGCTTATGTTAATCAGAATGCTAGGTTTTAGTATTAAGAAGTAGTAAACTAAATATTTAACTATATCTATAAGACTTAATATTAATATTTTAAATATAATATAAACCCTAGAAACTTAGAAGATATCCTAATAGTTTCTTTAGATATAGGGTTTGAAGATAATATATAGGATTAAAGAAATCTGAAAATTTTATAATAAAGCTATGTAGAGAGAATACTATCTAAAAAACTATAAAGTAGTCTATAGTTATAATATTAATTATAAAAGTTATATTGTACTTTGTTTTCTTAGTAACAAAAGAAGTATTATTTATAAGTTACTTACTAGCTTTATTAGTATTCTAATCATTAACAGAAAGTTTAAAATAATAAGATTACCTATTAATAAAGACTAATTAGTAATAATTGAAATCTAATATAATAGTTTATAAATAGTAAGTCTAATCTCTGAAAAGCTTATAAGACTTCAAACTTATCTAAAGTATATAGATATTTATAATTACTAATTCTATTAAAAGGTTTCTAAAGAAAGACTATTAGTTACCTATACTCCCTTAATATGAGTAGTAGTAGATAGCTTAATTAAAGCTTTATTAATATAACTAATTAAGAGGTTTTAAAAGTAACTAGACTTAAATTATAAATAAGACTTCTTTAAAAGAAACTTTATAAATAACTTTAGGCAAAATAAGGAAGTATAACTAAAGTTCTTTTAAATAGAGTTAGTATAAAATATAAATAAGTAATTAACTATGTAAAGTTACTATTAAATCTAGAAGTAAAAAAGAGTAAAGTATTTTTCAATTCAGAATTAAAGCTTAAAAGTAAAACGATATCTAAAAACATAAGGTTTATAAATTAAAATTAATCCTCTAAAGCCGAAGCTCAAAATAATAAGCTAAATTACTATATTACTATTTCAAAAAGCTATAATAATAAGTAACCTAATTATAAGTATTAAGAAGTAATTAAAAGAACTTATTAGAAGTATAGCTTTTTAAATAAAATGAAAGGTAAAGATTAAGAAAGTAATATAAACTAGTAATTAAGCTTTTAATTAGAAAGAGAAAACTAATATTACTAATATTACTTATAAAAAGGTTATTTAAAGAAGTTATAGTAGTAATAAGAGCTATAGAAATCATAAAAGTTATAAATAGAATATAGGAAGTAAGTATAAGAATTAAGTAATTTTTAATATAATTAGTATAAGTAGTAGTAATAGTATTATAAAGCTTTTAATACTTAGTAGAAATTATCTAGAAGTATATAAATTAGGAAAACTAATTAGAAAGCTATATAGGGGATATTTATTATAAGTTTAATACTTTTATTATTCTAAATAGTAAGGAACTTAATATAAAGATAAATAGTTATTTCTATACTTAGTTACTTAATACTATTAGTTAGGTAGTATTTATAGTAATAATAGGGATTTCAATAATAGATTTTAAAAGTATTATAACTCTTAATAAGGAAAGATAAATAATTAAGATAGGGATTATAAAGTTTTTCTTTATTATTCTTATTTATATATTTATTGTTAGAGGCTAGCTATAAGAGATACGTCAGTAGTATTTTAATAGTGTTATGATGAACTTAAAGAATTTATACTTAAAGTGAAACTTTTTTATTAGACTAAGGGGTAGTAGTTATATAGAGTTTTAATAGTGATATCTTATATAAGCCTTAAGGCTTGGGTTTGTAATATACCCCCGCTATCTTTTTGTTTTATTATTATAGTAATATTAAGTATTAAAAGTTTTAATAATATATTAGTAATATCTAGTTACTTAAGCTAATCTAACTAATTAGAAAAATCTATCTAACATACTTTCCCTAGGCGTTATTAATATTAAATAACTTTATTAATAAGAAAGTTTAGATATTACTAATATTAGACGGTTTTATTAATAAGGAAATTCATACTATATTTACCCTAAGTGATTTTATACTATATCCCTCCTATTACTAATCTATAAGAAACCTTTTTCTTATATAAGTTTGTTTTTCCCTCTTTAGAATTATATAACCTTTTATCCTATACCTATTATAATACTATTATTTCGCTACTTTTCTACTTATACTATCTTTTTTCATATTTCTTTTATTATTATATCTATTACTATTACTACTAGTTCTAAACCTCCTAATAATAATTCTTCCTACTATTATACCCCTTCTAAGCTTAATATTTATATTTATAGTAGTTATATTATTAAGAGTAATTTTAATAATAATGAGAACTAGTTTTCTAATATATTTATCTCTACTTATTTTAACTATTATACTAAGTATAATAAGAATAACTTCTTTTAGACTTATATATTAAGTTATAGCTAATCTTACTATAAATATCTAAAGTTAAAAAGTAAGTATAAGTAGGGCTCCTACTTTTTACTACTAGTTTTAAGTTATATATTACTAGTTATTAAGTTAATATCCTAATCATACTTAGTAAATATATTATTACTCCTATAATCCCTACTACTAATAATAAAAATAGCTCTAAAAGCTACTATATTTCTATCTTTTTACTAGAATTTTCTACTATAGTCTAATATTATAATAACTATTTTACTATACTTAATAAGTATTCCTAATTTATATTACTATTATACTTATTACTCCTTTTTATATATTAAAAGTATTCTAATACTTATTCCTATTTTTACTCCTAAGTAGGTCTTTATTAGCTTTAGTAGTATTATATAAATAATAGTAAGTTTCTCTCCTTCTTTTTTCCTACTATCTTTATACTAATTCTCTTATAATAAGATATTATAATATATTTTAATAATTATACTATATCTTATTAATATTATAGCTATATCTTTAATTTTATTAATACTAGTTTATCTATCTATTACTATTATAATATTACTAGCTCCTATTAGTATTAATAATATTTTACTCCTAAGTTAGTACTACTTATTATTATTTCTAATAATGAGGAAGAAGAAGAATAAGATAATAATAAGGGAGAAAAAGACTTCTAGGAGTATAAAGGGGAATAAGGTAATACTAATCTTTTTACTTAACTTATCTGTTTAATACTTAAAAAGTAAGTTTTATAATAATTTATATATATTTCTTATAAGCTATTATATTACTTAGTTTATAATTTATAAAAGTTCTTATTATTAATAAATGAATATTATTTTATTGTTCTTTCTAATATCTCTATATCATAATTTAAATTATAATATAATCTTATTATTAGTAAAGTTTTCTAAAAGCTTTTATATTAAGATATTATAATCCTTCTATTTAATTAGTATATTATAATTATAGCTTTATATCAAGGTACCTTTTATTATTAGTATTTCTTTAACTTTATACTTTTTATAAGTTTTACTATCCTTCTTAGTAGGGATTAAAATAGAATTAAAATATATATCTATATACTATTATAATAATAATAAGCTATCTTCTACCTACTTAAAAAGATTA
>AMCV02000003.1:3148615-3223287 GCA_000350065.2 Colletotrichum orbiculare MAFF 240422
TTAAATCAATATATATTAAAGCCTTCTTAATTTTATTATAACTAATACAAACACAATATTTCAATCTAAAGACTTTAGATTAGAGGTAAAAATAATAAGATTAATAATCTATATTATTCTAATTAAGGTATATAATAATATTAGTAAGGTTAAATAATACTATATATTCCTCTACTATATATATGAAATTTATTATAATAAGGTACTTACTACTACTTAAGAAGTATTTCTTTAAGTAGTATATAAAGTAATTAATAATACTACTAAGCCTAATAGCTTTATACTTATTCTACTTATTTTTAGAATATACTCCTATTTTATAGAAGATTTAGCTCTCTTTCTAGATATTATTATTTAAACTTATACTATATATAAAACTACTAAAAAGATCTACTAAAAATATACCAAGTATACTATTAATACTACTTTAATAATATATAATAGCCTAAATATTTCATATATTATAACCTTCTTATTTTAATCTTTAGTATATATATAGTAAGAGAAAAATAACTAGTAAAACCTATACTACTTCCTTACTATACATAATAAGATATATATTCTTAAGTTCTTTTATAATCTTTAAGAGTTTTAATCTATAGTTATAAAACTATATTTTAAAAATAGTAATTAAGAGATCTTATTAAACTATATTTTTAAAGTATTAATACCCCTTAAAATACTAATACTTAAAAATACCTATAAGAAATCTATAAGAATTAGTACTATTATAATAAGAGATTTAGTACTATATAAAGATATATATTCCTATAGTAATACCCTAATTATATCTATAACTATCTTTATAAAACCTTAGAATACTTAGTAAATACTATAAATTATTATTACTATAAATAATAATAGTATTATTACTATTAATAATAATAATCCCCTCCCTATTTAAATAATTAGTAATATACTATTTTAACTTTAAATCTTTTAAATCTAACTAATTTTAAGTTATATAACTTATAGGAGTAATTTAACTTTTCTAGATCTTTATTAAAAACCTTATTTAATAGTATATTTTATAATTAAAAATAGTTTAATATAGTATTAATACTTAACTTTTATAAAAAAGGTATTATTATAATATTTAGACTACTATTTAAAAGGTTAATTAAAAAAGAGGTTAAAAGTATTATTACTAATAGTATTATTAAGATTATTTAGTATAACCCTATTTTCTATAAGGGTTATAAATACTTTAAGTCCTATATTATTAATAAAGTTAAGAATAAAAATACTAATAAAGTATATGAAAAGTTAAAACTTATAATCTAAGGCTTTAGAAATAATAGTAAGTTTGAAATATTGATACAATTACTAATAATCTAAAAAAATAGCTAGTAGTTAATCTTAGCTATAATTCTAGCTTTCTTCTAATGAACTAATATAATAATATAACTTTATAATATTATATAAACCTATATTTAAACTAAAATAGAATTTATAAAGTATATTATAATTAAACTACTTTTATATTTTAAAAATTAATATTCCCCTAGTTCTATTATGATTATTATTAAATTACTATATAGTCTTGCTAAAGCTAGTATTTATTAATAAGTAATTTATTCTAAATATTATAAAGAGTAGTTATAAATAGAAATATTAATATATAATTTATACCTCCTTATCTTATATTTTAAAAATATTATTCTTAATGTTATAAGTATATAAACTAGTAATACTTTTAGCTTTTTAGATATTACCTTCTTATATTATAGAAATAAAAAATTCTAAAAAACTTTATTTAAAGCTAAACCTAAGATAGTCCTCTTAAAAATAGTACTATTAGTATTTAATAGAAGTATCTTATTACTTAATAATAATACCTTCCACTTATACTAAAAATACTAAAGGTAAAAGCTTGCTTTTATTAATATATATATAATACTTAAAATATTTAAAGAAATGTATATTGAATTGTTGGTTTATCCAGAGGGTACCGCACGCCGTACGTAATCTTACCGTATAGGTGCAAAGTGGTGTTCTAGTTATTCGTTATTATTATTATTACGTTACGTAGCGTGTAGCCACATATATAGAAATAGGGCCTATATAGCCTATATAGCCATATAGCTAGTATAGCTATATAGTACATATAGGTTATACAGGCCAACTATTTACCTAATAGTACTATAATATAGGAGCCTTATAACAGATAAACTAATACTAGCGACTTTTTATTTATACTATAACGATATTATCTAATTACAAAAAAGCCTAAATAGCTAATTATGAAATACTATCTTTTTTTAATAGCTTTCTTTTACTACTAAACCTATTACCTATTTATCCCTCTATATAATTATAGTAGTTATATTAATTACTAGGATCTCTTTAAGTAGATATTAGAGATCGAAAGGGTATAAGGCTTTATTCAAACTTAAGGTAGCTATAGGGGTATTACTTCGAGAAGTTAGTAATATTATATACCTTCTAGTAGTCTCTAGAGTTATTATTAGAAGCTATAAGAGAGAACTCTTATTATAAACTATACTTCAAAAGGTTAGTATAGTTATATTACCCTTATAAAACCTCGAGAGCTATAGGAGAAAGTAGTTATTGTATTTAAGCTATATAGAGGGGTCTTAAGAAACTATATAAACTTTTGAATATATCTACTAAATACGTTCTTTTTAGCCGTACTAAGGGCCTAAACCTAGTATAGCTATATAAAATACCTTATTTTAAAATTATATTAAGTGTAGTTATTAGTATCTTAATAATAACTTATCTATAAAAAGTTTAGTATATAATTTAAAACCTTAGTAATTAGAAAAAGTCTAAAATATCTATAAAAAACTAGAAATACTATAAACTCTAGTAACCTAGGAAAAGTTGTAAAACTCGAGAAGTTATATTTATTAAACATACTCCTATAAGCTAAAATTAAGAGTAATTGTTAGCTTCCTAATAGTAGCTATTAAGGAGTACCTTATTTCAAAACCAAATTAAGTATAGTTATTAGTATTTTAATATTAGCTATCTATAAGGGGTTAATATATAGTTTAAAACTTTAAAATAAGGGTAGTTATTAGCTTCTTATAATAGCTATCTATAAAGGATTAGTATATCTAGAAACTCCTAATAAGATTCTAAAGTAGGAAGGGCCTAAAGTATCTATATAAGTAGAATAATCTCATAATCCTTTTACCTATAGGCTATAGGTAAAGTTATAAGTATTTTTTCTACTAGATACTTCTTACTAATCTATAGTATAGTTATAATAGAAAAGTTAACTACTGATTAGTATTAGTTTATCTAGAGGGTACTATATACTAGACGTAATCTTGCTATACGGGTGCAAAGTGGTGTTCTGGTTATTCGTTGTTGTTATTATTACGTTACATAGCGCGTGGCTATATACATAGAAATAGGGCCTATATAGCCCGTATAGCCACATAGCCAGTATGGCTATGTGGCATGTATAGGCTGAATGGGCCGACTATTTACCCGACGGCGCCATGGCGTGGGAGCCCTATGACGGATAAACCGACATAAATAATATATATATAGGGTATATCTTACTTTAATATATTAATTCGAAGTATTATTTAACTTCTCCTATATAATATAAGGGTAATAACCCTTAAGTGACGACACTACTATACTTAATAAATACCTTAAGTAGTAAATCAAATACCTTAACTATAGCCTCAACTTTATACTACTTAACCTCTTTAAAGTATACTTTTATACTTTTATTAATAACTTATTTACTAATAATACTAACCTCTCATCTTAACTAAAATTCATAATAATCCTAAGCTAAAAAACTACTATTAGTAATAGCTAATTTAACTTCTATAATAATTTTATATATTATTCTTCTATAAAAAATAAAAGAGTTATTAAGAATATACTTATTTTAGAAATTTATATCATAATAGCTAGTATAAGTTTTACTTATATTATAGCTATATTATTTAAGAAGATCTTCTAGTACTAAAAACTCCTTTAGATCCTAATTATTATATATACTAATTTATACTTATTCTATAAGTATTTTATAAAACTTAGTACTACTAAGGAAAAATACCTTATAATCGATATTATAATATTAAGGTAGTTATATAAATACTATAAGTTCTATAAGGTATAGTAGATTAATAGAAGTAACAATATTACTAATACTTTTATAAAAAATATATTAAATTATACCTTTAAGAGATTTATCAATTCGAACTACATAACTATTTAAATAGAAAAATAAATAACTTAAGTAGAATAGATAAACAAATATTTAAATATTATTAAAATAAAAAAAGCGTAAATTGCTAAAAGTACTATTTTTCATATAAATAAATAGGCACCAGGGTATATAGTAAAAAGAAAAGTTACTAATATTAGTTATACTATACTATAGGGTATATAGTAACTATACGTATTACTATATATATAGTAGTATGCCTTCTGCGCCCTACTAGCAATAAGTACTAGGCACCTAATACTAGTTATAACTAATTGTATAGTAATTAGTAAGTAATTACTACACTATAGATCTAGAGCTTTACGTAGTACCTCACACTATATAACATAGGAATAATAATAATAAATAACCAGAATACTACTTTGCACCTATATAGTAAGATTACGTATGGTATGTATTACCCTCCAGATAAACCAACAATATATTTCCCCTTTAAAATTCCTTATAAAAGTTATAACTACTAAGTAGAAATCTTCCTTTAGTAGAATTCTATATATATTTTCTAATTAGAATTCTTCAAGATTCTTTAAAGTAAATTTCATTCTAATTGTTATACTTAATAATATACTTAATAATATATATACATTAATACAACTAATTATAACTAAAAATAATATTAAAACTAATCTGGTTATTAATCTAATCCTTTTAGTTATAGTTATATATTATAACTATATTAATACACTATTAGTAATAAGTAGAACTAATAAGAGATAAAGACTAAATACTATAAATTACTATTATATATATATCTATTAATATATAAAGTAATACTTCTTCTTAGTATCTTATAGAAAGTAGATTTAAATACAATAGCTATTATACCTATTAAGTAGAGGGTAATATCTATTCTATCTAGTTAATATATAGTAATCTTTTCTTATACTATTTTGTATAGTTGTCTTTCTTCTTTTTATCTTAAGTTTTATTATTTATTATTAAAATCCTTCCCCTTAAGATTTATAAGATATTTAATATTTATACTTACCTAAGTAGCTTGATATTTTGATACCTATTTAATTCTTCCTATATTCTTTCATAAGTAATATTAGTTAGTCTTCTTATATTATTAATATATAAATAAGTATTCAGAGAAAAGAATACTTAGGAAATACTTAGGGATAGGAGTAATGGATAATAGTTTTATAATACTTTTAACTTTAGTCTTATTTATTTTAATATTGTTAGCTTACTAATTCTCTAGATATCCCTATAAGATACTTATTATAAATATCTATTATATAAAATGGTTATATCATAAATATAGCTATTATTATTTTATATTACTGGCTTCCTTATATTACTTCTTAAGATCTTCTTACTAAATAAAATAAAGCCGTTTTTAAAAATTCCTTCTCTTTTATTAATTATAATTTACACTCTAAAAGTTAGATTAAAAACTAGATATCTTTTATTCCCCAAGTTGTTTTTATTAGGTGAAACCTTATTATACTACTATAATTACTAAGTTGATTTCTTATTATCTCTCTACTTATTAAATATATATAAAATATTAAGAAGTAGTAATAAGGAATAGTAATATATCATAGATCTTTCTCTCTTATTTATATTAGTTTTATCATATCTATTACTATACTTTTACTTTAGTAAGTTAGTAGAGACTTTAATTATTAATTTATTATATAATAGATATAAATAATATTAAACTAATAAAGTATTATAAATTGGCCTTTATTTCCCATTTCTACCATATAAGTTTCTAGAAGTTATATCAATATCTCAGAATAATATATAATTATAATAGCTCGAGATATATTTATTTTTACTATATAGGTTTCTAGAAACTTCCTTAGGAAGTATATAATCTTATCTCTTCCGATTATTCCTTATTAATCTATAGTTAAATAGTAGTAAATAATACTAGGAGTACTAAAATACTACTAAGTAGTAATAGTTTACAATTAGTAATTATTATAATTAATTAGTAATATAAATACTATATAGATAGTTATCTCTATTTATAAGATCTAAATCTAGATTATAACACATATATATATATACTATATACTATAGGAATAAATCTATATAATAATCCTTTTATTCTTATCAGCCTAAATAAGTAAGTCGACTACTTAGGTACCTGCTACTATAGCTCTAGCCACCTTAATACTATATTGAACCTAATACTATTAGTAGTAATTTGTTTCAATTTTAGTTAACTTCTTAATATTATCTTTTCCTAATAGAAAATATTATACTATATTCCTAATACTACTTTTATATATATTATTCATCTTTTTACATATAATCCCCCTCTCTAGCTAGTTTAAGATAAAGTATTTTCTTATATCTAGAAAGATATTAAAACTTAGTAAAAAGTTAAAACTATGAAATAGGGAACCTTTAGTTAAATTCTAATTTAATAGAAGAAATATTAAAGTAAAAAGAAAAAGAATATAGAATAGACTTATAAATATAAATAGAACATTTTTCTACTATATTTCGTATTCTTTATTATATTATTCTAAATGTTTAATTTCCCTATTAAAGCAAAAAGCTTTATAACTTAAAAAAAAAGAAAATACTCTAATTAATAAAATTTAGAGCTAGTTTTATTAACTATTTAAAATAATAGAAGTAATAGAATAAAGTACTATTTTCTCTAATCAATAATCTTTCTTCTCTAAAGTTTAAAAGAATAACCTTAAACCTAAAATTCCAGATTTCAAAACTAGAGAATGAAGCCTACTTATACAATTAATAATAAAAATAGAAAAATAAATAAAACTATCCTTTCAGGCTTATAGATACATATTAATATCTCTAAGTATTATCTAGAGAGAAATTAGAATCCTAGAGAGGTATTTCTTAATATATTATTTATCTTTCTAAATTTTACTTAAAGAAAAAGATTTTAAATATAAGATCTTTTGGTCTTATATTACGTATTCTCTAAATATTTAATAAGTATACTTATTATTAAATTAAAAATATGTCTTTCTTATTACTATTACATTCTCTTAAGACTATAGATTTCTTATAATCGTCTACTTTTTTAATACTTATAAGCTTATTTTTTATAAAGAAGACTTCTCTTAATTCTAATTCTAATTTAAACTTATAAATATTTCACTCTAATAATTCCTAATACTTTATAAATATTTAAATAAATATCTATAAGTAATTACTACTATAAATTAAACTTTAAATCTCCTCATTTAGTAAGATTACTAACCTATATAAAGAAGAATCTAATATATATAAAAGAATTCAAAAGAGCTTAATTTATTAGTATTCTAATTTCTATCCTAAATATTTATTAATTACCTTCTTTTTATTATAGATTGGTTGTATTGAAAATCTTTGATCTATTTAAAGTTATATACCTCTTAGAACCTTTTAAAGGAAGCTATACCTAGTAGTTAGCTCTTACTTTATTTACCCTCTAGATACTATTAGTACTAAGGAACTATTTAAATAGAAGAAACCTTAAGTAGTAAATATAGTTAATTAATATAATAGCTAATAAATAGAAAGTATATACTTTTTAGGGGATTATAGTTAGTTATATAATATTAATACTGGCTAGTTAGTAATACTTATTACTAGCTATTAATAATTACTAGTTATTTATAGTTATTAGTAAGAGCTAATAATTAGTAGTAATTACTATACTTAGTTTATATAACTAGTAGGAACGCCGGTTGTAGTTACCTACTATAGGATTCAAACCTACTACTCTTACTATAAAATAGTAAAAGCTAGCTAGACGTTAAACTACTACGTCAAGCGGGACTTTTTATTATAGATAAATATAAGATTTCTAATTTTTAATCTTTTATCTTGATAAATATTAACTTACTAAGTATTGAAACTTTCTACTACTTTCGAATTCTGTTTTATAATTATCTTTATAGCTTTCCTATTATTCTTATCTAACTATATAAATACCTTTATCTTTAATTATAATCTTTTTTCTCTTTGTGCTAGTATCTAATTTAAAACTTTCTATATAGGTATTAGGATTTTAGTTAGTATTATTACTTTATAACTATATTTAAAATAGTAAGAAGTATACTCTATCCATATTGGAATTATTATTTAGTCTATAAATAGTACTATAGATAGTAGGAGTTAAGGATCTTTATTATTACTCCCTACTATTTAAACTAATAAGATATAGGTAATAAGTTAATATCTATTTCAATAATATTATTAACCTATAAATTATTAATAGAAATAACTTATTACATTATATTCTACTACGTATTAAATTTAATTATATACTACTTATTTTCTAACTTAGTAATTATAATAAGTATACTATAAAGACTATAGTAAATAATTATTGCTTCTTATAAGAATTCTATAGTAACTTTAGAAATTACCTCATTTAACTATTATACTTCTATCTATTCAGTAATAATATTTCTTATTTTAATAAGATACTACTTATCTACTTTCTAAATATCTAAATTAACTTTATTAAATCAGTATTTATATAGAATAATAAAATTATAAGAATTACCTATATATCTAACTTAATATAATTAATAGTCTAAATAGTATTTTACTACTTTATATATTTCTTTATATATACCTATTTAGTAATACTAACTACATAGTTTATAGAAGATTACTTTATAGTTATAATACTTATTCTTATTATATATTATAGTAATAAGCTTTTATTATACTATAGAGCTATCTTCTACTTATTAAAATATTGATTTCTATAATACTATTCATATCAAACATAGTTAATCTTATAATGAGAATATTATACGTTTTATATTGAAGTATTCTAAAATAGTTAGAATTAGTACTAAGTAAGGTTTTTAAAATTACTAAATAATAAGTAATCTACTAAGATTTATATAATTAGACTTATAAATTGATTTATAGAATTATAAAGAATACTGATTTAAAGTTTATAATACTACTTATAGAAAATGTAACATGTATATTAAAGACTTCTTCTTTACATTATCTATTACTAAAAGAACATATTTTATTAAAGGATGTCTACAGATTTATATTTGTAAAAGGAATATACTTACTAATCTAACTATCTATATCTCTGTCTCTAATTTTATTATATTTATTAAATAGCTTAAAAAACCGTTGAAAAAACCTATTAACTATTAAATTCGCTATATTACTAATATAATAAACTTTAAAATTAGATATCTATATCTAGAATATCTGATAAATAATACGTTCTTCTAGGAGATTTAATATTATACTATTAAGTTAAACTACTGGTATTTCTATATCTATTTCTAATAAGAAATACTAGTTCTATAGATAGTTATAAACTTACTTTAGAACTTTAAGTAACTTTTAAAACTCTTTCTTCTTTATATTATAATTTAATTTTAAACCTATAAATAATCTATTCAAATAATAAGTAATAACTTTCTTCTATTCAAGAAAGTATTTTCAAGTTATATTTTAACTAATTTACTAATATTAACTATTCAATAGATCTATCTTACTTCTTAGTTATAATTAATAGAAATATCTATAAGGGTATTATAAAACGTATTTTATAATTGTCTTATTACTATTGTCCAAATTCTAACTATTAAAAACATATTTGTCTTAGGTAAGTTATTAAAGAAGTATATAATAATAGAATAGTCTGTTATCTAGATAGAATATAATATAGTAATATTTGAGAATAATCTGACTTCTAAAATATTATAATATACTTTCTATTCTTTTATTTTAGTAATTTTAAGCATTTCTAACTACTAACTATATATCTTATTTATATAACTTATAATGATAACTATTTCTTATACTTACTATAATTTAGCTATTGTAATTATATAACTAACTAATTTAATATTTATGAGAACTCTATTAATATTCTCAATATAATCTAGGATATATCTATAAATATCTAAATATTATAAGTTATTTTTATTATTATATATAGTTATTAACTTTTGTATTATAATATTATCTATAAATACCTTATAGTAATTAAGAAATAGATTATAGAAAATCTTTATTATAATCTATATAAATTAAATAACTAAATTAATATCTCGTATAAGTGAAACATAGTATCTAAATAAGTTTAATAAGATTACAAGAATAGTTAAATCCTACCTCTTTAAATTAAGAAAGGCCTAATAATATCTTGAGATAATATCAAGAAATAATAAAGGTTTATATATATAAAAACCTTCTAAGAACTTATTAGTTTCTAGTAGTAACTCTATATCTTAAATTGTAATACTATTAATCTTAATAGTAAAATTGATAAGTCTTATCTTACTATCCTCCTTCCTAATAACAAAAAGTTTCTTAATATATAATATAACTATATCTAAAAGTCTTATGCTAAATCTTAATCTTTAGTATTTTAATAATATCTTTAATTAGCCCTCAAGAAATAAGGATTAACTTTACTTATTATATTTAATATAAAACTATTTTCGTTATCTGTAGTAATATAACTAATTTAAATAACCTCTTATAATAATAAAAGTTATATACTAGTTTTTAGTCTTAAGTTTTTAAAGCTTCTACTAGAAGTCTTTTCTTAAGTTTCTATGAATAGCTTATTAAATTTATAATTCTATTTGATTATTTTAGAATACGATACTCCCCTATATATATCTTTAAAATCTCAATATATTTATATCTATAGATTAACTCTTAAGACTATGCTTAATACCTTTCTCTACTTCTACTTATATTTCTAATTTCTATTTGGATTTACTTTCCAAAATTATCCTATCTAATCAAGTATTCTTAATTAAATTAATCTTCTTAATTTGTATCTTATATAATATACTAATATTTTTAACTAGTCTACTTTATATACCTATTATTATAATATATTTAGAAGCTATTTAGTCTACTAATATAATATTGAAGATTATTACTATTTTATCATTTCTATAATAAAGGCTCTTCTAATTCTTCTTTCTTCTTATTAAAATTTATTAAACTAATAATTTAAATCTATAAGAACTATAGGGATACTTCTTATTATAGAATAAGTAATCTAGATTATATTTTCCAAAAAAATAATGATACAATAAATCTTATAAACTTTGAATTCAATTATTTAGTAAATTAGAAATCCTAAAATCTCTTAAAGCCCTTTCTTTAAATTATGAATAATTATAATAATCTCTTTATTATTATTTAGCTATATTTAGACTTCTTTTAATACTTAGTCTTATAGGTATAGTGTAAAGTCTATAAAGCTTAATTTAAAACTAAAATATGATATATCTAATTCTTCTTCTTCTCCTTCTTTATATTAATTATTTCTTTTTAGAAACGAATAACTATTTATTGATATAGAATTATTAATAGAAACTAGTAGTGTCTTTTTCTTTAAAAATAAATAAATTATATAACTTTTAAATCTAATTAGAACTTCCTATATCTATATTAATGTTATAAAACTTGACTATTAAATTAAGAATATAGAATAATAATAAGATATGAAACTTATTACTTTTAGACTAAAATACTCTAACTACTTAATTTAAAATTGTTAGATTTATTCTAGTAGATATAGAATTACCTTTTCTATTATTCTAATAGAAGTAATAAGAGGTTGTAGAACATTTCTATACGAATAAATTATATAGGAAACGCCCTATAAAGATATACTTATTTTACCTTTTTACCCCTAGTGGTTCTTAAGTAAATGAGGTAAAAGTATAGAGGTTTACTCTTTTACAGGGTACTAGAAGTAGCTTAAGCTATATACGCTATAGTTATAGTGCCTCATACGCTGTAGCTATAGTAGCTAATATGTTGTAGCTGCGTTGTAGTATATACTATGCTTTAGCCTATACGCTATAGTTATGATATGTTATATCCTATAGTTATAGTAGTCTATACGCTATACTAAGATATATATACTATAGTTATAACGCCTTATATACTATAGTTATAATACGTTATACGTTATAGCTATAATAGTATATATATTACGCTAGGGTATATATATTATAATTATAAGGCTTTATGTATTATAGTTATAGTAGCCTATATGTTATAGCTATACCTAGAGCTCTAGTACTATAGCTAGAACTCCAAAATAAACCCTCTATATAAGAACCTCAATATCTCTACGAATAATAATTAGAAATAGTTAATTATACTATTAATTAAATTACTCTTTCTCCCTCTATTTAACTATAACTATTATAAGTATTTTAAATAAGTCCTCATATTCAGAAAACTACTTTTATTATATTATGTTTCTCTTAATTTCTTAGTTATCTATAGTAATAACTTAACTATTGATTTACCTATATATCTATCTATTTTAACAAGTATTACTTATAAAATAGATATAAATAGTTATTTAAAGTAATATAAAATAAGGACTTATATATAAGGTGATATATAACTGGTTAATCTATTATAAACTATATATATAATAATACTAACTATATAAATACTTTAAGTAGCTATAGTAATTATAATATGATTTAATCTTAAAATCCTATAGTTTGATATTATTAATATACTTCTAAATATTATAAAGAATTCTAATAAACCTCTAATAATAATTAAACTAATAGATAGATTGAAAATTATAAAGAAAAATACTAAGTTTAAATAAACCTTTTATAAGCTTTAAAATATACTCCTTCTTTTATATAAAGTTTTTTATATTACTCTTGAGTTTATGGCTTCTTATTATATCTAGAAGAACTTTATCTATCTAAAGATAAGAGTTTAAATATCTATATTTCTTTTCTATATAAATAATACTCTTCTCTTATACTATAAGATAGCTAAAAGGAATACTCTTAAAGTTATTATAAATATAAAGTATACCTATAACCTTAAAGAATAAAATCCTATTAGGTATTTCTTAGGAATTTAAATAGTAAGAAATTAAAAGTATTAGAAGATTTACTTAGTTTATAATATATATATTACTAAAATTATAGAATATTTTAATCTTAAATATAGACTGATATTTATAATACTACTTCTAGTAATATTATTTACTATAAATAGTAATTAAGCTATACCTCAAGAGATTTATATATATTAAATAAAAGTAAACTTATCTTTTTATATATTAATCATAGTATAATTGGATATCTTATTAATATACTTTCTATTTTCAAAATACCTTATAAATCCTTCTTAAAGATACTAAAATGCTATTAACTATATAATTTAGTATTTCTATAGAATAGGATTCCTAGTACTATAGTTTAGAAACTTAAGAAGTATTAATAAGATATTTTAAAAACTCCTAATTATAAGAGATATTCTTTTTATAAATTATAAAGAAACTTAAAGATTAAACTATAGTTATATTATCTCTTTAAATAGAAAACCAATCTCATGGAAAGCTACTTGATAGAATATTATTATAATATTAATAATTAAAATAGAACTTCTTAGCTTTAAATATATTTTAAAAGACACTATACTACTAAAGAGATTATTTTAAAATTTTAAGCTTAACTTTAGGGATATTTAGAGAATTCTTTATAATAACTATTAAACTATTAGGTTAATTATCTTATAGTAAGTATTTATCGACTAGGTTTTAATATATAGATATTTAATAAATATAACTAGGCTAAGAATATTTAAAAGAAGGTTTTAAAATAATCTATATATTTATAGATATAATACTAATAGATAGACTTATAAAGACTTTAACTTAAATAAAGTTTAAATAATTCAGAATACTTCTCAACTTTATAGATCTATAAATAATACTCTTAGAACTAATTAGAATAAATAGGTAGGTTTCTTAGAATTATTCTTAACAATTTAAATGATATATATAAGTAATTTATATTCCTAAAGTCTAGCTATTTAATAAAATATCTTAATAATATTGATATAGAAAGTTACAAAATAGTAAAACTCGTTAAGTTATTTATAGAGATTAAACCTCTCTATTTAAACTTATATTTAATTTAATATATATTATTCAAACTTAGAATCTTAAATAGATAAATAAAAAGTAGTAATTAGTATATAAAAGTTAACATAGAGAAATATAGAAAATTAATTATATCTTCTAAAAAAGGAATTAATATTAAACTTTATCTAAAAGATAAGAGAAAACTATTAGAACTAATTATTAGAATACTAAAGTTAAGATTCTAGCTTTTAAAACTACTAAGAACTATTTAAAATCTAAGACTCTAATCTCTAGATCTTCTAGTAATTATTTAAGAAATAAAACTTTAATTAATAGGAGATTTAATTAAAATAATTAAAATACTAAAGATAAAATTAATAGTAAAGAATTAGGTAGATAGTAATACTTAAAATAACTAAATAATAGTAAGTTATATAATAATTAGAATTCTAATAGTAGAATTAGAAATACTTCTATTCTTAAGGAAACCTAATTTAAACTCTTTTTATTTTTTAGAATAAAACTTAAGTTATACTAATTTCCTAATCTTATTAACTTTCTTGCTCTTTAGCTATATAAAAATAGATTTAGAATTAAAATCTTAAGTTAAATTACTTATTTTTTGATTACTAGAAATCTAAATAGTAAGAAGATACTTTTTAAATATTTTGTAGGTTTAATTAGAAATTAGAATATAAAATCTTTTTAATTTTATCTTATACTAATAGTAGTAATTAGAAGGTAAATTTGAACTATCAATCCTAATAGTATAAAAATAGCTTCTATAAGAAAAAGTAAAGTTTAGATAATAAATAATATAAGGAATAATTTAAATAGGCTAAGTATTACTAATTATATTTATCTTAAAGAGTAAAATATTATATTCCTCTATGGTTTTATCTAAATTACCGTTTTTAGAAAAAGTAAACTTTATTAAAATATATTTAGTAATAGTAGACTTCTTATTTAAATTAACTAGTTAATACTTAATATTCTTAAGTTAATATTTAAAGTTAATTATTCTAGAAGAAGTTTTTTAATCTCTAATTTAAATAGACTTTCCTATAGACTAAGATATAGTTTTAATATACTTCTTTAGATATTTAATAAGATTATTAATATTATCGTCTTTATTCTTAAGATTACTAATAATAAGTTTTATTTTACCCTGCTCCTTATTACTAATTAAAAGATTACTAATTAGATTATCTTCTTTATTTTTAAAAAGTAGAAATAAAATAGGAATTTGCTTAAGGTATTTTCAGGAGTATTTAATTCTAATAGGTTTCTTTATTATAATAGTAGTTTTCTTTAAAATAGTAATTTTAATATTATTAGTCTTATATATCTTAGAGATTTAAAGTAGAAGTAAAATATTAAATATTCTAGTAATTTAAGAAACTTCGTAAAATATGACTAAATAAATAACTTAAGTTAATATACTTTAATTATATACTATTACTTAAATATCAAGTCTATTTCTAGTAGATAAGTATTTATAATAGTAGTAATCTAACTTGAGATCTTAAAAATCAAGTAATTATAAATAAAATTAGTAAGATTAATAAGAGTATTAATACTAAAAAGTATAAAAGACAAATAGTAACTTTAGATTTAATTAAATAATATATAATCTAAAAGGAGTTACTACATAGAATAAGCTTCCTAAAAAGAATAAAAGAAAGTATTTTAAAAAGGGGAAGTATTATTCATAATAAAGTAAAGATGGAAAATACTAATTATAACTTGAAATTATAATTTCTAAGTATTCTTCAAATCGGGGTTAGTAAGTATCTTTTTAAACTTAGGGATAAATTAAGTAAGAATTAGTATAGGATTATTTAATAAAATATTTAGGTTAAATCACGTTACAAATTAATAGTAATATTAAATCAATTATTATCAAGTACTTGAGTTTTGATAAAGTAAGATTATAATTAGAATATTAGTAATAACTGAAACTTATGATTATACTAGAAGGTAATATAAATAATCTATTTTATTAATATATACTACTAATAAATATAAGAAAGTAACTATTAAAAATAGTAATATATAGAGGAAGAAAGAAACCAATAGGTAAAAGAGTAATAAAAAGATTATTTATAAAATTCAAATATCGAATTAATAATAATTTTAAAAGGAGCTAACTAGCTGCTTTTACTAAGAATAAAACAAAAGATAGTTAAATATATAATAAATTATAATAGGTTTATTATACTAAATTATTTCTTTTATTCAAGTACTTTAAAAAATATTTTAGGAATACTTACCTATTTTTATTTATAATAGTATACTATTTAGAATAGTTTGTAAAATATACGGTTATTTCTAGTAGTTCTACTATTAGGGGAATATATAAGAATAAGTATAATATAGAGTCTACTAAGTAGTTATACTAGGATTATATAAAGCGCAACCGCTTTATTTATGTTTATATTTAAGTGTTTTATTCTAATTTGAATAGATTATACCTTTCAATAACCTATATTCAGACTATATATTATATTATTTGTTCATTACAATCTTAAAGTATCTTTTCCTATTAATATCTCTTCAACTTTATATTCTTTATAAATAAAGAGTAATAAGCTATTTTCTACTTATTTAATAAGACTAATACAGAATATTAAATAGATATTTATAAACATATCTAATATAATATTTATTAAGTTTAGTATATTAATAACTTGATATCTAGAAGTTATCTAGTTAAATTTCTTATTTAGCTATTTTATTTTAATATATTATAGTAATAACTATACCTCATCTTTAATTTAAAACGTCCTAGCTATTTATTATATTCTATTAGTATTTTATGTATTATACTATTATATATATACTATTACAATTTAAATTATAGTAATACTATCCTTAAGGTAAGATAAGAATACTAAGGTTTATCTTAAGTTAGAATAAATAATTTATTCTACTACTTAAAAATATAAAATAGGAGTAATATTACACTTATTTAAAAGTCTGTTTAGACTAATTCTTATAACTAAGGAATTCTTATTATTTAATATTAGTTAGTATATAGTAATATAAGCTAGTAAGTTCAATTATAAAAAGGTAGTATATATTTATCGGAATATTTAAATCTTAAATACTATTCTTTCTATTTTACTATCTATCTAAAAGTAAAATAATATTAATAATTATTATTATATTTCTATTAATTAGTATAGTATTATCTAGAAAACACTAATTTAATCGAAATTATAATCAGTAATAATTAATATAAAGAAGCTATAGAATTACTACTAAATATTCTAGAACCTCTTTAGATAAATTTTAAAAGTTATAGATACTTTAACTTCTAACTAGATATATTTAGATAACTAATCTATATTTACTATTAAGAACCTTAACTCTCCTTTTCTAATAAATGATAGTTCTATTATAAAATTAATAGAAATCTATAATTAAAACCTATTAAGAATTAATAGGAGTTATAAGAAATTCTAGTAGTACTTATAAGTTTTATATAAATACTAAAAGATATTATATACTTAGATGAAGTATTTAATATCTCTTAATATACTATTTTAATATTAGTCTTATAAGAGTATTATAAATATTAAGTTAATATTAGAGTAGTTTAGAACTAAGAAATTATGAACTATTTATAGAATTATAATTATTAGTAATTTATACTTAGGGACCTAGATCTAATTTCTATATAGTAGAGTATTATTCCTTTCTATTATATAATTAGCTATTTATATTTATATTAAGGTCTTTCGTAGGAATATCCTCACTACTTAATAAATAATTTCTAGGTACATTTTATACATTAATATTACTATAAATAGCTAGTTTTATACTGCTAGTAGTATAGTATTTTGGAATATAATATACCTATTCAGTAGTTTACTAATAATATATTAATAAGTATCTTCTATTTAGATAATTCCCTCTTACCTTCCTTTTATTTATATATAATATATTAGGAATACTATAGAGAACTTACTTTTATTCTCAAAGTTAAGCTAGAAAGATTAAGGGATTTATATTAAAAGTCTTAGTTTTATTATATTATTTTAACTCTATTAAGAGAAAGTATTCAGATATTCTACAAAGTAGTTTGAATAGTATTTTAAAATAAAACTAAATTCTAATAAAACATCTATTTATTTAGCCTATTACTTTAAGATAGATCTTAAGTTAATAGAATATTCTAAGGTTTTATAGTTAGATAGGATAGTAAATAGCTCTATTATATTCTATAATTCTACTAATTATACTTTTAGATATAATGTAACTATTAATAACCTTTTATTATAAATAGTATATTTCTATTAAGTTAAGGTAAATCTAGTTAAGTAATAGGTAATTAGTTGTAATATATTATTTCTATTCTTTTATAAAAGATAACTATTTAATACTACTTCTAAGTAATTTATTTCTATTATTATATATTACTCTAGACTCTATTAAGTTATAATTGACTCTGAGATAAATATAAATCTTAGTATTTTGAATGGTTATTAGTATATAGTATTTTAATAAAATAGTACTTCTTTTTATATTAAGTATATAAGAAGTCCTATTAAACTAGAGAAATAGTTAATTAAGATATAATAGCAGTTTCTAAAACTAAGGAAACTCTGAATACTATAGATATTCTTTAAGATTTCTTATTTCTATATAATACTATTCTTTTTAAGAATTATAGTAAATATCTTATATTATCTTAATAATAAAACCTAGATACTTAATCTACTTTATAGAGAATTTATACTTTTCTAGATCTAATTATAAACCAGCTTTTTATAACTATTTAAAGATTCATTTAATTTTATTCTTATAGTTATTATTAAATTTATAATTATAGATAAAGATATTATTAAAGAAAGTTATAATAAAGTTAGTAAGAATACCTTAAAGTATATTCTTAATATAGTATTAGAATGCTATAAATATATTTACTAGTTTAAAAGGAGTAATAAGTTATTTAAATAAGTTAGAATATATATAAAAAGTAGTTTTAGACTTATCTTCTACTATAATCTGGATTTTATACAAAGTTGTATAAATATTAATCTTTATAAATTATATTATTTTAGATAATAGGTATAGGGTTTCTCTAATTAAGAGTGAGAAGTAATAATTATAAGTATTAATAGTATTAAAAGTATAATGATTTATATAAAACTACTATTTTCTCCTAGCTTTTTTAATAAAGAAGATAGATATCTTAGCTATAAATAAGTTTATTTAGATTTAACTTTTATCTACTAGGTTGATAATTTAGTATTACATTTCAATTAAATATCTATTTAGTATAGTATAAAATAGTTCTTATAATAAGGCTAGTTTAACTTTATCTTGATTTTACCTTAAATAAATATAATAATTAAGAAATTCTTAGTAGGCCAGGAAATTAGAAGTCTTATTTCTTTCAAATAAGTCCATAAAAGAAGTATAAATAGTAAGTCATATAGGTATGAGCTATTCTAGTATAACTAGTAATATAACTATTAAGGCTATATTAATTTATATGAGATTAATTACTAAGTATTTATATCCCCCTTTTTGTAAATTATATAATATTATCATTATGAGCTTAATAGGACTTATAAATCTATCTATATAAATCTCCTTTAATATATTACAAATAGCCTAAATAGGTAGAATACTAATTATATTTATTTTTAACTTATTTTGATAGGATTTAAAATAATCTTTCTATATTATAATTATAGTTTTTTAAGAATAACTAGATATATTATTCTCAAGACTATATAGAATAAACTTTTAGATATTTAACTATCTAGATTAATATATATCCTAGTTATTTTAATAATATAAGTTTTCTAATTAGTATTTGGAATAGTATTTGATTAATATAATGATAATAATATTAATAATATAAAGTTTTACTATCTTATAAACTTCTTACTAATTATATTATAATAATCATAACTAGTATTAATTTAAATCAAAGTAAAAGACTTATTATTTATTAATATAGAAACTAAGAATGTGTTGTGTGGGAGAAGTTAAATAATACTTTAGGTTAATATATTAAGGTAAGATATACCCTATGTATATATTATTCAATATACGTTTTTTTAAGTATTTTAAATATTACGCGCGTATTAATAAGGGCGAGCTTTTACTTTTAGTATTTTTAGTATAAGTAGAAGGTATTACTATTAAGCGATAAAATACTTCTATTAAATACTAGTAGTACTATTTTTAAGAGGACTATTTTAGGTTTAGTTTTAAATAAGGCTTTTTAGAACTCCTTATTTTTATAGTATGAGAAGGTAATATCTAAAAGGCTAAAAGTGTTATTAGTTTGTATATTTATAAGGCTAAAAATGTTATTTTTAAAATACAAGATAAAGAAGTATAAGTTATATATTAATATCTCTATTTATAACTACTCTTTATAGTATTATATTTCTATATCTCTCTAGTTTCTTCTATTATTATAATATTATTATTAATAGTTATATTAATCTGTCTTTTAAGGAGTTTCTTCTAGAAAGCTAGGTTTTTTCCTTATTATTTATAATCCTTTTATTTAATTACAAGGTTTGAATATTAGTATTAGAAGTTACTAGTAAGTAAGTAAGGTATAACTTATATTTAGCAATAGAATAGTCTTTAGTATTATAATATATATAGGTATTAGTTTATATAAATATTTAGATAATTATAGAGTTTACTTATTAGGTTTTATATATATTTATAGTAAGGGTTAACTAAAATCTATTAGTTATAGCTATATACTTACTTTGCTTTCTATAGTAAGGAGAAGTAGTATTATAGTAGTATTATAGTAGTACTAGAGTAGTTTGAGCTATTCTTATATTTATTATCTATATATTTCTCTTCTGATTAACTATTAGTTTTAGTTAGAATAGGAGTTATAATTTATTATAGTCTTATAATTCTTCATTAAGGATCTTAAGGTTTATTATAATTATATAGTAGTATTAAATTATAGTATAATAGTTTATCTAGTTAATATTATAGTTAATAATGATTATTTGAATTTAATAGAAGAAGATTAGTTAGAAATAGTTTAATTAGATATTTGTTATTTAGAAGTATTTTCCTATTTGTTCTATAGCTAATTTGAATTTAATAAGAAATTTGGTAAATATCTACTTAGGCTTTTAATAGAAGTAGTAAATTTTCTTAAGAGTTTAGATATTATAATAGGGGGTTTTATAGTATTTAGTAGAGAATTAGAATAATATGTCAATATTCTAATTATGTTAAAGCTTCTATATTATATAAAAACTACTGATTTATATCTAGACTTTTAGTAATAAGTTACTCTATAGGAATTACTAGAAGTTTTCTAGTTTTCCAATACAAATCTAATTAACTTCTAATTTATATTATATAGTTATTTTCTATATAGGAAGGTAGAAAGTATTACTATTAAAAAGAGTATTAATAAGAAGTAGTTTTTTCTTTATATAAAATATCTATATTATTTATAAAACTATTTTATAATATTATTAGAATTATATAAGGATTCTTTAGAGGAATTAGCTTTTATCTTCTATTAGGTTAGTCTACTATTAATCTATTAGAATTCCTATTAGGAGTTCTATAGTATTAATATCTACTATCATTTTTTACTATTTTCTATTTCTTTTATATAGTTTACTATTTACCATTAGATTTAATTCAAATAGGAAGTTTATCAATATTATAAACTAATTATAGGAAATACTTTAGTAATACTTTAATAGTATTATAATAAATTTTGTAAAAAGCGTAGCCCGTATAGTTAAATATAGAAATACCTCAATTAAAAACATCTAAGCTAAAGAAGAAGAGTTTTCAGAAAAAACCATAATACATATATAAAATAAGTCTATTATAATCTATAGTAATAGTATGAGATCTACTAGTTATAACTAGTTCTAATAAAATATAACTTATAATATATACCCTTCTTTCTAGTTAGCTAATATGATAGCTATAATAGTAATACTATTAGTCTAATCTTCTTATTAATTAATACTATTTAGATATTTATATACTAGAGTATACTTTATTACCAAAGCTCCCTTCTAATTCATACTTTCCTTCCTTTCTTTATAAACTTTATAGGATTATTATAAGTTAATAATTACTACTATTTTTATACTTTAGTCCTACTACTAACGTAATATATTAAACTAGTTAACCTTTTTTCTATACTACTATTTATTCCTTATTTCTTTTATAAGTTAACTAGTTATTACTATATCTCTCTATTGGTTTATTAATACTATTCTTTTATAATAAATTATAATATTACTGTTATAACTATAGCAATAGGTTATAATTTATTCCTTAATCCTTTATTAATTATTTCTAACCCCTAGTAGCCCCTTACTATTAAAGACCTTAAGGTTAACAGTTATTTCTATAAACTTAATAAAGAACTTACTATTAATAAGACTATTAATAACCCCCCTATTAAACTTATATTACTTATTTATTCCCTTACTACTTCTATATTACCTATTTACTCTTCTACTACTTATAATAATACTAATAATAATAAGAGTCAGGAAAATACTAAAAGTAAAGATAATAAAAATAAGGACAAAGAAGCTACTCTCCCTAAGTATACTATAACCCCCCTTTCTACTATATACCTTTCTAAATACCTTACTAAAACCTCCATTAATAATAAGACTATAACCCTATATTAAGTATATTTATACTACTTCTTCTACTTATATATCCCCTATTACTACTAATTAAAATACCCCCTATAAGCTCCCCTATCTTACTTATATTACTTATATCGTTATAATAATATTCCCCTTAGTATTAAGGATATTGATTCCTATTAGAATATTCTTAATATATAGTAGCTACTCCTTTTAATCATTCTAGAGACTAATATAGAATTATAGTAACAAATACTACTTATTATTCGAACTATATTAAACTTACTTTTAGTTATTGTTATAATAAAGTTCGGATAACTATACATCTTAAGCCTTCTATCTATCTATTCTAATACCTTCTAGATAAATAAAACTATTACTACTACTTAGTATACTTCTACTAGTATTTATACTAACTTCTTAGTTAAAAAATCCCTTATTATTTATAGTTATTATATAAGACTCTTAATTACCTTTCTAGGTCTATAACTAATATATACTCTATAGAAAAACACTTTTAGTAAGATTTATACTACTTTCTTTATAGCTATTATAAAATAGACTAAAGAGGAGAATACTACTATTAAAACTTATTTTATTAATTATTATAAAACTAAAAAATGTACTTTTAATATAACTATTATATTACTGTCTCCTTCCTATCTAGCCTCTTCTATTACGTGGTATAAAAATACTATTCCCCTTTTATTCTTGTTATAATACTAATAAATACCTAGGTTACTAGTTATTATTCTTAAGCTAGAGCTTTTCTATTCTTAACTTATTATTTATTTATTTTCTATATACTTACTATTACTACTATACTTTCTAAAACTTAAGATAGTTCTTCTAATCTTTAGGTATAATATTATTTATTCTCCTAATATTATTCTATCTAATATATAATTATTATAATTATAATATCCTAACCCCAGGCTTACTACATAAGTTAATTCAAAGTATATATTAAGTTATTATTATTAGTCTTAATTAACCTATACTTCTCCTTATAAGTATTAAGTATTATAATATCTTCTAATAAGTATAGTAGTTCTTATAGAAATTACATATAATTTATCTACTTAATATAGCCTTCTTTCTAATAATTGTATCTAACCTAGTTCTAATATACTACTAGTACTTCCTTAACTTCCTACTTATTACTCTTTCTATTATTTTATACTAAGAATAGCTAGTAATTATATATAGTTTAATCTAATAATAGATCCTAAGTAACCTTATATAAAATACTAATATAAAACTTAGGGTAAATACTACTAAGTATATTTAATTCTATTACTATAAATATAATTATACTTAATACTTTATACTTATAGTATAACTAGTTAAGCTTCTTATATAGGTAATATGAGTAGTAATTAGTTATATAAAACTATATTTTATCTCCTCTTTTCAAGTTCTTAGTAACTTTTTATTAACTATTAGTAGAATCTTCTATCTTCTACTAAATAGGTATTATAGCTACTTAAGCTATCTTTTTTACTTCTACTAGTTTATTAATTAATAAGTTAATATTCAATTTATATAAATCCTTTATACTCCTATTTATATTATAAATTTATATAAAGTCTATATAGTATTTATATTCTACAAAGAAAGAACTAACTCTTATTACTAATACTATATATTTATTAAAAACTAATTATACTCTTAGAAAATAGGTTTCTTAATTATCCTAAATATAACTAATAACTATATAAAAATATACTTCTATTTCCTAATTAAAAGATTTAGTAGTTCTATTAATCTATAAGTAATATATAGTACTTAGATATTACTTTATATTAATAAAGTTATAAAACTTCTTTTCAAAATAGCTAATCTACTTACTTCCTTAATTACTAGTAATTATTCTTAGGATCTTATAGAACTAAAAATAATAGTTTAGAAATTATTCTATATATTCCTCTATTTCTATTATTACTATAAACTCTAATATAACTAACTTATTGAATTAGTTTATAATTATGTATATAAAATAAGTACTACTCTTAGTTAGTATAAGTAGTTTAATAATAAAATTTATTATAAGATTACTATAAACCTTTTCTAATATAAATAATAGCTATAAAGACCCTCTCTTTATATCCCTCTAGATTATATTAATACTATACGTATTATAGTTCTATATGAAATACTATATATCTTATAGGAAACCTAATAAGTAATACTAGTATAATACTATTTTAAATATATTATTCCTCTTAAAGTAACTTATCAAAAAAGAATTATAAAGTTTCTATATTATAGCTATTTATAAAGTATTATCTTAAGGTTCCTAATCTAAATACCTAAGTATCTATATATAGGCCTTCTATATAAAGTATTCTAATATATCGAAAATATATTCTATAATTTAAATTCTAACCCTAATAATAAAAGGGAATATATAGTCTCTTTTAACTATAACTTAATAAGCTTCTAAATACTATTTATCTTTAAGTAGGATATTATCTTATAGCTTCTAGAAATCTATATTATTATTGAAAACCTATAATAATAAGATTTTAAACCTATTAAATTCTTATATTTATTATATAGTTAGTATAAATATTTAATATAACTAAACTAAGTTTAGAATCAACTAAAGTACTCTATCTAACTTTTTCTTATCTTCCTAACTAGTTAAAATATCTTATTTATATTTAATAATATATTTAGTATAATAGCTGAATAGCCTAATTAGTATTTAATCTTAAACTAGTAATAAGCTAATTATTTAACCTACTAGTTCCAATATTTATCAAACTTTTATTCTTTTATAAAGAACTTAAGGTTTTTACAATCTATCAGGAACTAGAACTTTTTATAATTCTTTAGCTTTATATCCTGAGTATTAAGATAAGATATTATTACTAGGAACTCCTTATTATAAATCGGGTAGTTATACTATACTAAGGATAACTTCTATAAATAAAAAACAATTAGTTAGTCATACTTTTATATATCTTCTTATAAGAAGGTGTTTCTAAATATAAACCCTAAATAATCTATTTTCATAACAATTACTAAGTCTAAGTTAAAGTATTAGAAAACTAAAACCTTTATAAAATAATCCTTTAGAATAACAAAAATACTTTTTTTCTTTCCTCCTAATAAGATACTATACTTCCTTTTATTAAAATATTCAGAAAGTCTATAAGAACTATATAATTATCTATAAATATATAGTAAAAATTAGTAAACCCTAGGAAACTCCTCATAGCTTTTATTATTATTAAGGTAAACTATTTATTTATTACCTTTATCTTTTTAGGATTATAAGTAATCTACTACCTAGCTTTAAGTATAAACCTAATATACTTTACTATTTTTATAGAAAATATATATTTAGCTAAGTTAAGATTCAGCCTAACTATAGATAAGACTTATAAGACTTTTTCGACTTTTTCTTTATAATCTTTCTAAAACCCTATTATATAGATAAAAATATTATCTAAATATATTATAATGAAACTATCAAGAAACTTACAAAATAGACTATTAATATAATATTAACATATTACTAAAATTCTTATACATCTAAATAGATATATAAACTACTTAAAAAAGCTATACTACATATAAAAAGTAATTTTCTTCTAATACCCCTCTATAATTCTAATGTTATAAAACATAATAATAATATCTAGTTTTATATATTATATAACTAAAACTATATACTAGAAAATCTCTAATATAAATAATAAGAAGTAATAATCTTTTTTATAATGATACTAAGTATTTTATAATTATAATAAAAATATAACTTACCCCTAGGTTTCTTAGTGAAACAAATTAAGATACCTATAGATAACCTCCTTATTTATATAAACCTTTTATTAAGTAGATCTTAAAATATCCTTTATAAGACTAATAGTTTCTCTTGAGATATATTATAAAGTAGTTTTTAAAATAAAGACTACTCCCAATTATCATTTCTTCTTTTTAAGTAGATTTTATAATCTATACCTAGATAGATAATATAAAATATATTTTACTCTTCTTCACGAAATCCTTATAACCCTTATATATTTAATATAATAATACTACTTAGTTATTTTTACTCTATACTTAGAATAATATCTAAGCTTTTCACCCTATATATAGGCTTAGCTATAACTTTTATCTAATAATAGTATTCATATTAGTACTAACTTATAACTAGTAAAAATAATAATAAAATTACTTATTATTATAAATAACTATATCTCTAGTTCTAATATTAAACCTTATAGTAATAGAAGACCTCATAGTAATAATCAGAGAGAACCTTATTAAAATTAAAACTTAATATATATAGCTAAAAGTAACTACTGAGGTTATAAAATTAAAAACCTTTTTAAACCTCTTAAAATAAGATAAAATAGAATACCTATAAAAGCTAGGTATTTTATAACTTTTACTTTTCTATATCCTTTATAATAGATTCAAAATCCCCTTGAAATCTATGTAACTACTTATAAGAAGAAAGGTATAAGATAAGTATAATAATATTTATTTATAACTCTTATAATTAAAACTATTAATTCAATAGATTAAACTTTAACAAAATCATCTTGAAAACTATAATTAATCAATAGTTTATAAATATTTAAAAACTAATTATCTACTTATCCTATAAGTTATTATACTAAGCTTAAGATTTTAGAGACTATATACTAATTAAATAATACCCTAATATTAATATAATATTATAATACTAATAACTAAATACTTTAGAGTATTATAGTAATATAATTATAGGGGTTTTAAAAGCTATTAAGTTATACTAGGAGTATTTATGTCTATATAAGTATTATTTATATATTAGCTATATTTGATTGATATATTAAGATTATTTACTAATAAGAAGAAGCTGAGTCTTATTATACTTATATAGAGATTATAAGTTAGCTTATATTAATAATAGAGAACTTTTATATTAGTAATATAAAGTCTTATCTTAAGGGTAAATAAGGCTTAGTCTATAATAAAGATATTAAGATTATAGATATCGAGGTTGTAATAATTATTTAAATAGAATATCTATAGTAAGTAGTAATTAAATATCTTAATATATTTAAATTATATATAGCTATAAAGGTATAAAGGTATGAGGTTATTATAAAAGAAGTTATTAGTTATTTATTATCTACGAAAAGGTTAACGTAAGGTAGGGATGCTAACTATAGCTATAAGAAGTTTAACTTTAGATTAACTAGAAGTTAGTTGTAGTAGTTAGTAGTGGGGAGAAGAAAGCTGAAGTTATACTTTAGGGGGTAATATATCTACTAATAGTTATAATAGAAAGCGAGCTAGTAGCCCCTCTTATAATAATACTATTAAGTTATTTTTTATTCTTTACTTAGAATACCTTCTCAATATCTATTAAACTAATAACTTATATAATCTCTCTTGTTATAAAGTATCTATAATATATATACTGATAGATTTTAATTTCTTTTTAATAAATTATAATAAAGAGAAAAACTATTAGTATTCTTACTATTTAAATTTCTTAAATTAGAAGATTTTCTTCTTATCCTACTAGAAAGATATATATTTACTCTTTATTATAATAGATATAGTATTTTTAAGTATTACAAATAATGGTATTAAATTCTATTTATAACTTATTAAAAAAAGATATTAATATTTTAACTATTGATAATATAAGTATAAACCTTCTAGACAAAACTATTAAGTTTAATATTAAATATTATTTGGTTATTTTTGCTCTATACCTAGAATGGTATCTAAGCTCTTTACCCTATATATAGATTTAACTATAAACTTTACCTAATAATAGCATTAGTGCTAATACTAGCTTACAACTAGTTAAAACGGTAATGTAATTACTTATTATTATAGATAATTATACCCCTAGTTCCGATATTTAACCTTATAGTAGTAGAAGACCTCGTGGTAATAATCTATATAGGGAGAGCCTTATTGAGGATATTAAGTATTATAATACTTTTTATTTATATATATATTACTTTATCTATAAAACTTCTAAGCTTCTTTAGTATTCTATCTATATATAATAAATAGAATTAGTAAACTAAATAATAGTTAACTATAGTATAAATATTATAACTACTATCTAGGAATACTTAAGTAATATATTTTGTATTAATCCGAACTTCTAGTAATATAAAAAGTCTACTTATCTTATATTTTGTTCTAAAATACTCCTAATTAATCCTTTCTTCTTCTATAAGCTCTAGGGTTTAATTTTATACTAGAACTATTCTTTTTCTAAACTACTATTAAAATCTAAGCCTTTAATTATATTATTAGAATAAACTTACTCTAAAGCTACTTTAGTAGTATAAGAAGTAGGTTTCTCTAGATAAATCTTAATTATATATCCCTAGACTTAATAGTTAAAATATTTCTATATATCTTATTATTATAGAATATTCTATAGTAAGGCTTTTATAACTTTTATAACTTAAATAATACTTATTATTATTTCATTATTATTACTATCTACTTTTAAGTTATATTTCTAGTTTATTCTAGTAGCTTATTAATTAGATATACAATATAATATCTTATAACTTTCTAATTATCCTATTATATACTATACATTATTAATATATTCTTTAAAACTACTAACACTAATATTTATACTAATTAGGTAGTAGTATAATTTTCAAGATATAATAATTTATAAATAACTAATTTATATAATATATAGCTATAAGGTACTACTTATTATAATAAAGAGTTTTTTAAAATAAGGGAAAAAGCTAGTAAAGTATTTATAATTCTTTATATATTTATTTAAAAGATATATTAAAATATAATCTACTATATTTAGATCCTTATATATCTAAGCTAGGTATATAAAGAAGCTATTTAGGTTATTTAAACCCTAGGGGTTACTACTTCTATGAGACTCTATTATAATTGATTAGATTTCTATATCTAAATATAAATTAATAGGGTATTAGGCCTCCTAGCTATATATAATAAATATAAAATTAATAAAAAGCTTATTATAGATCTATTATACTTAAGCTAGGTATTTACTATAGCTCTCTAAGAACTTCTTAGGATTAGGTATAAATTATTATTATATAGGTATAATTAGATTAATATCTAAAGCTAGTTTAGGAATAATTCTAATACCTATTCTAGATATATTTAATAGTATAGAGTCTAAATAGGTTTATAGTTAAGTAATAATATCGATTAGTATAATAAGCTATTAGTTCTACTATACTATAGTACTAGTAAGAACCCCTATAAAATCTATAACTAAACTATTCTTATTATATATTTCTATTATATAATCTAATTGATAGTAAGGCGTATAAGTAATATTAAGCTTAGATATATAAAAAGCATAGCTTATATAGTAAAATATAGGGGTACTTTAATTGAAAGAATCTAAATTAAAGAAGAAGAGTTTTCAGAAAGGCTGTAGAATATATATAAAATAGGTCTATTGCGGTCTATAGTAGTAGAACGAGATCTACTAGCTATAGCTAGTTCCAGTAAGGTATAGCCTATAACAAATTTAAAGAATTTATACTTAAGGTGAAAACTCTTTACTTGACTAAGGGGTAGTAATTATATAGAGTCTTAATAATAATATTTTATATAAACCGCAAGATTTAAATCTAGAATATTTATCGTATAGTATATATTATATATTTATTAAGTATTAACTATTACTTAAAGATTAATAGAATTATAGAATAGTATAATTAAAGGATCTAAGTAGTTTTAAAGCTATTTATAGATTAGTTATAAATAGTTAAAATAATGTATTACTTATTATATAACTAGTTTTCTATAACTAGTAATATAATACTATAAATATTATATTTCTTTATAGATTATTATTATTATATTAACTCTATTTTAATAGCTAAGGAATTAGTATTAATACTTTATAGTAGTAAGAATTGGATTCTAGTATTAACCATTTTTAATATCCCCTCACTCTATATAGATATCCTCTAGACAATCAATACTAATTCCCTATATAAATAGGTAGTTATAGATAACTAGTTATTATTATTAATAAATAATAACAGGGAAATTAATTGACTAATAGAGAGTATTTTGATTCTAAGCATATATTAAGTAAGTAAAAAGTATTACTAAGAAGCCTTTGTTAAATAAGAGATTAATATGTATTTAATATAAAGACTGATTAATACTATGGTAAATAGAGTCTTATTAGAGTAATATAAAGAGATATATAAGGTGATTATAGATAATAATAGCAACCTAGCTTATATTTCTTAATTAAAGAATAGTTAGGTAAGAAGAGGAGAATATTATAAGTTATGTTTAGATAATTTACTAGGGTTATATGAGGGTATCTTAATATTAAGGTCTTTACTTAAGTAAAGCTTTAGTAAATCCTGAGTAGTACTGTGTATATAGATCTATCTAGATATGTATAAACACTTTTCTCATACTCTTTAGTTCTAAATAAATAGTATTTTACACTACTTACAATTAACTAAACTTAGGTCTAGCCCTTTACAATGAATACTAAAGCATTTTACTTATATACTTAAAGATCTAATTTATTATTTAAATTTAATTTAATTATTTATATTAGTATTCTTATGCTCTTAAAATATACAAACCTTAGAAAATGTTATAAGCTTTTAAGCTTTTCTCTATCAAATCTATAATGCCTTTCATATGTGCTTCTTTAGTAATATCTACTAAGAATTATTAATTCTCTTTATAATTATAATTATAGAAATAAGGCTTTTAAGAACATTTAATTTCAATATTCTAAAAACTCATTATACTATTTAGTTTCAAGAAAGTCAGTTTAGAGTAGCCTTTAAGGAAATTCTGAAAGACGTCTTTAGTAAATAGCTATTTTAAAATTAAAATAGTTTTATGTATCATGAATCTTAGCGTTTGCTTAAAAGGTATTATACTGAGTAATCTACTAATAAGCTTTTTTAAAGATTAAAAGAGGAATACTTTTAGTGGATATTCAATATTTAAGATCTATTCAATTATTATAATATGTAATTCTAGCTTAGTAGCTCTTTAGTACTATAAAACTCTTAATTATTATGTATAATTAGAAAGTAAAATCTAATACTAATTATATATAACTAAGCATAGTTAGGTATATTATATAAAGCTTTATATTAGGTAATTTAAGTAAGATAAGGCTTATAGAAATAGTACTCATACTTAAGACTGTGCTAGTATAAACTTTACTTCTTAAGTATATTATTCTTGAAAGAAAGCTCTCCAAGTTTCTTAAACCTAAGGTAAAATAGAATACTAAGAAGTAAATATTTTATAACTTATTATACTTCTATACGTTTATAATAAAGCTATAACCTCTTCAAAACTTATGGAGCTATCTAAAAAGGAGGGATATAAGATAAATAAAATAATACTTAACTCTAATTAATATAGATTAAACTATAGATACTATCTAATATATATAAGTAATATTGAAAGTATTAATATTAATAGATAGACTTTATATATAGAATAGAACTATATTATTATCTTATAAGATATTATACTAAGTAAATATTTGTAGAGATTCGATACTAATTAGATAATAGTTCAATATTAATATATTATACCAATATGAGTTACTAAATACTTCAAAATGTTATCATAATATAAGTAAAGAAGCTTTGAAAGCTTTTAAGGCAAATGAGAAGTTTATATATCTGTATAAATATCTTTTACATATTAGTTATGTGTAATTGATCTATAAAGATTATCAATTAATAGTAGCAAGCTACGTCTTAATGTCTTTATATAAAGATTATAGATTAACTATTATTAATAATAGAAAGCCTTTAAATGAGAAATATAAAGTCTTATTATAGAAATATAGTAGACTTAGTCTTGAAGAAACTAGGATTATAGATATCAAAATCATAATAAATCTTCAAACAAAGTTCCTGTAATTAGGAGAAATTAAATATCTTAGAGTATTTGGATTATATATTAATAGTAGTAAGTTATAGAACTATGAAGTTATTATAAAAGAACTTATTAGGTATTTATTATTGAAAAGGTGGATAGAGGATAAATATATTAACTACTAAAATTATAAGGAATTTAACTTCAGATTAATTAGAAGCTAGTTATGGTAATTAGTAAGGAGTAATAAGACTAAAGTTAAATTACAGGAGGCGATATGTCTACTAATAGTTATAGCAGAAAGCAAGCTATCTCCTTCTCTTGTACTAAGTCGGAATGAAAATATTATATTTCTATTATTAATAAAAGATTAATCAATACGATCAGAAATCCCAAATTCTATATTACTAATAAATATAAATATCAAGCTTGATTTAAAGTCACTTATATACTATATTAAATATTTATTCAACTCCTTGATATTTTCTTTTCTTAAGTCTTAGTACTAAATTACTATAAAGAGGTTAAATTATATTTCTATCCAGCAGATAGGAGCTAAATATACTTTCTATATTTATTACCCAATATACATTCACTTTATTCTATGATATATATAGATAATAACTCTAATTGTCTTATTTAGATTCTTGAGATAATAGTTCTATTATTCCTATCTATAATATTCCTATCTACGAGAACTATCAATTTCTACTATATATAAGGAACTGGAGGTTAGTAAGTATGAATTTCAACTTTAATCTAAATCCTATATACTAGAGTCTCTGTTTTGCTTCACTATTATTTTAGAATCATCAAACGTTGAGAGTATTATCTAAGTATATTTCTTGCATATGAAAGTAAAGATTATTAAACTTATATATTATATAGTATAAATAATATAGCAAACTCTCTATACTTAGTCTTTCTCTATAATAGTTGGAACATACTTTATATCAATATACACTTGGCTCTATAAAGCTATGTAATAATTAATTAATAATGATAATACAAATACTTTTTCCTAAAAGGTAATTATTATAATCTAAGTAGTAGATTCATTAACATTAGATAGTTTAACTATGTTGCTACTTATATTTATATCTAAGTAATATTATAGAGATAGGGTTTTATGAAGATCTTGAATTATAATATTATTAAAAATAATATAAGGCAATAGTCATTAGATTGAATTATTATATACAGATATATGCTCTATGATTTACATAGAAAACTGAGATAACTAAGACTATTATATAGAAAATAGATTATATAATATAATATCTTGAAGCTATTATATAATAAAAGCTTTTCTATAATTATCACTTCTTACTTGATATAGTAGTTTAATGTCTACTCTATATCTACTGTTTTCTAATAGGAGTAGTAAGTTTCAACCCTATAGTTTCAATCCTATAGTAAGCAACTATAACTATTAGGAATAACATACTCAAGAGGTTGAGTTTTAGACTAGTTAAACCTTAAGCGAGAGTAGTATCTCTACAAGCTTTACCTTATTCGAACTATTTAAAATAAAGCCTCGCATATTATACTTAGCTATATTTGATTATATATAATATTTACTAGATAGTATTAGAATAGATAGATATATAGGTAAATCAACAGTTAAGTTATTACAATAGATAATCGTGAAATTAGGAGAAATATGATGTGATAAAAGTCGTTTTCTCAATATGAGGACTTATTTAGAGTCTTTGTAATAATAATAGTTAAATAGGGGGAGAAATAGTAATTTAATTAATAGTATAATTAACTATTTCGAACTATTATTTAAAGAAATATTAAAATCCCAATATAGAGGGTTTATTTCGGAGTTCTAATTATACTACTAGAGTTCTAGCTATACTACTAGAGTTCTAACTATAGCTATAATATATAAAGTATTATAACTATAGTATATATATCTTAATATAGTATATAAGCCACTATAACTATAACGTATAACATATTATAATTATAATATATAAACTAAAGTATAATATATACTATAATATAACAATAGTATATTAACTACTATAGGTATAGCATATAAAGCATTATAACTATAGTATATATAGCTTAAACTACTCCCAATACCTTATAAAAAAGTAAACCTCTATACTTTTACCTTATTTACTTAAGAACTACTAGGAGTAAAGAAGTAAAATAAGTATATATTTATAGAATAGTTTCTATACAATTTATTCATATAGAAGTATTATAAAACTTCTTATTACTTCTATTAGAATAATGAAAATAGAACTCCTTTATATATTAAAATAAATTTAATATCCCCCTATAAGATATATTTGACTAATATATAACTTACTTATATAAGAACTCATAAAACTTGATAAAAAGTAAAAAAAGAAAAGTTATATAAAATCATCAAACCTAAAACCATAAAAGTAAGAGAAGAAAATCTTTTAAAATATCTTTTCTTAAAGTTTAGATAAAATTCACTTAGATTTCACAAAGCCTTAAAGCTTGATTACAATATCAGCTAAATTCTCTTCTATACTTATATAATATATAATAATATTTTTATCTCTAATAAAATCTCTTATAAACTAATATCTTATATCTATATTTTACTTCTTGTTAAAACTCAGGATTTCTAGCTGACTTTTTTACTATTAAAATATCTATAAAAATCTCAGGCTTTTTAACCTTCAATAATCCTAGTTTTAAATTCATATAGTTATAAGTATAATATAAATAAGTTACTTGTTTATAGATATCTAATAGAGCTATATATTCAGCTTTATAGATAGATAAAACTCCTTTTTACTTTATTTTATAATAGAATAACTAATAATATTACTATTTCTTCTTAAATAGAAAATATAAGAAGAAGCAGGATTTCTATTATTTAGACCTCTTATTCAATCTGAATCAAGATATCCTATAATATTCTTAATAGAAGATATATCTTTATAGTTATCAGTAGATCTATATTTCTTATTATTATTTAAATAACCCTATATATAATTAAAAGCTAAGAATGATTTTTATCTGAATTATAAGCAAATTAAAAACAGATTATTACTATAAAAGTAATATTAAGCCTTATTTTTAAAATTAAATATAATAGAGCACTTATGTCTTATGAAAACTTTAAAATATCTTCTTTGAAAGCTTTTTCTTTATTTTTCAATAACTTAAGATTATTATCTATAAGATCTTTAAATTTATAAATAGTGTCTTTTTTATATTATTTAGTAATTCCCTTAATATATTCATTCTAATCAATAATAATCCTCTTTTCTTTTTAATTTATAAATAAATTATAACTGAAAAAAGTAGAAAGTTCTCTTAAGTTCTAAATTTCTATTTTCTATTATGGAACATTATATATATAATTAGCTGTTTTTGAATTATTAGTAGCTAGTAAAATATCGTTTATATAATAAGCTAAAATAGCTATATATAGTTTTTTATTTACAATCGAAATTACTTTATTATAGAAAGAAATAGTAAATCCTATTAAATAAAGAATATGTTTTAGATAATTATACTAAAGCTAAGGGCTTTATTTTAAACTATATAAAGCTTTATTGAATAAATAAATAAAAGTGTAGTTCTTATGATTTTTATAAGTATTTATATTAATACTCAGATTAAACCCTAAAGAATTCTTCTTTATATTAAAATAGAATCTAGTTAGTAGATACGTTTATATAAGTTTATTAATATCAATATAAATAACTACTATAGTAATATCATATTATATAAGAATCCATCCTAAATAAATAGAAAGAACTATTATATATCTCCAACCTTTAAATTTATAAGTAGTATTAAAGGGTTCTAAATAATTAATATTTAAATATTAATTATAGCTTTATATTATTTATATAGTTTCCTAAATAGTTTCTTTGGTTATATTATTTATTTTAATTTATAAATATATTGACTATTTAGAATATTAAAGTCTTTAATATTAATAGTAGATAGAAGTATTACTTTCTAATTATTTATAGATCTTATTTATTCTATTTCTTTCATTATAGCTAAAATCTAGTATTCATATTTAGGGGATTTAAATACTTAAATAAAAGAAATAGGCTCTTCTACCTTATTAATTAATAAAACATATAAAGCTTGATTACTCTTATTAGTATCTTTATATAGGTTTATATAACTATTCAAACTGTGATAATTTGAAATAGTAAAAAAAAACGTTTTCTTTACAGGTTTTATAGTCTTCCTTAGTTTGTTATAACTCAATAGGTAAATTAAGATATAGGTTAGACTTTCTCTAAGTATTATTATTATTTTCTATATTTCATTCTGATATTTTGTTATTTTTCATTATTCTATTATTAGAACTTTCGTCTGGAATTATTCTAACTGTTTCTTAAACTTTAGTAGTAGGATTTATTAAAGAGTTATTATTATTATTATTGTTATTATTATTATTTTGACCTATCTTAGAAATAGATCTATTTGAATTTAAAATAAGATTATTATTAGGCTAATTCAACCTATAATTATTAGAATTCCTTTCTAAACTAATAGATTCAAACAACTCTTTTTCTAAAGTATGAAAAGTATTTTCTAGATTTCTATATTTCTAAACTATATAGTTCTCTTTTTATAAAGATCTTAAATTCTATAAGTATTATTTCTGTAAGCTATAATAGCTTTTTTATAAACTTTTATATCTAATCTCTTAGTATTAGGATCTTTATTTTTACAATAATAGAAGCTCTTCTATACCTTAATATTGTTAATATTAGGCTTTATTTTATTTTTCTATTCATGAGAAGTCTTAAAGTTTTAGAATTATAAAGCGCTCTATTATATATATACAGAAACTATCGAAATATCCCCCTATAAATAAGAAGATAAATTTAAGTAATATATTAGAATTCTAATTTCATTAACTAGAATTCTTATTATTCTTTCTATTAAACCATTAGGTTTATAAGTATAAAAAGGTCTAATATTATAGGTAGTACTAGAATAAGAATAGATATCTTTCATTCCTTTATTAGTAAATTTATTACTTCTACTAGTATTAAATCCTTTTATCTTTCTTTTATTATTACTATTATTTATAAACTTTTCAAACTTAAACAAGGTTTTAGAAACTTCTTCGGCTAATGGAGTTTTTAATAGAAATCCCTTAGTAAACCTAGTTAATTCATCAATAAATATAATGAGTCTTTTAAATTCATTATATATTATAAGAGTTATAAATCTAGATAAATCTAAACTAATATAATTTAAATATTAGAGAGTTTCTTTCTGTTTCTTATTATCATTACTCATATTATTAGTAAAACGTTCTTTAACATAAGCTTTATGAATAGAAAGAAGATCTATTTTATTTGTTTTATAAGATAAATTAAAATTATTACCTTTCAAACTATTTATTACTTTTATATTAATATAATCTAAATAGGTATATAAAAGCTATATATGCTATAATTTAGTAGTAGACAGAATACAATCCTTTTATAAAATAGGAATATCACATTTATATAAGTTATTCTTCTTAGATCTTACTATTCAAATAGAATTCGTTTCTATTCTATATAATATAGGTTTTTTCTAGAAGCTTAATATAATTCCTATAGTATTAAGCTTGTTTTAGGATAATAAATTAACTCTTAATTCTAGAATATAATAAACTTCTTTTAATATAAAGATTTAATTTTGAGAGATATTTTTAAATCTTCCATCAGTCTAACTATAAGATATAGAATACTTCCCTATTTAATCTATTTTAAAACTAGTTTTATATTAAATACAATAGATTTATTTTGAACTATATAAATAATAGTAATAATACCTAAGTAAAAATAAGTATTTGTATAATTTTCTGATTTAATGAAATCCTTAGAATCTCTAGTAATCTATTAATTTATTACAAAACCTAGAGTTTAATTATTATTATTATTTCTTTGGGAAGGGCTGATAGCTCGCTCTCTACTATAACTATAAGTAGATATAATACCCCCTAAAGTATAACTTTAGCTTTCCTACCCCTACTAACTACTATAGCTAGCCTCTAGTTAATCTAAAGCTAAACCCCTTATAGTTATAGCTAGTATATCCGCCTTATATTAACCCTTTTTATTACAAACAACCAACTACTCCTTCTATAATAACTTTACGCTTTTATACCTTAATAGCTACATATAATTTAAACATCTCGAGTCATTCAATTACTACTAACTATAGGTACTCTATTCGGACTCAGCCTATTCTTATTAGCAAACAATCTTAACATATTAAATATAGCTAATATATAAATAAAGTCTATATAGATATAGATATTTCTAATATAGCTAGATAGTTTTTAAAACCCCTATAATTATATCGCTATAATACTTTAAGATATCTAGTAACTAGTATTACAATAGGATATTAATATTAGAATATTATCTAATTAATACTTAGTTTCTAGTATTACTAGTTTAATGTAGTAATTTATAGGATAGTTAGATAGTTTTCTTTTAAATATTTATAGGTTACTTATTAATGATAGTATTTAGAATAATTTTATTAAAACTTAACCTAATATACTAATAGCTTTAGTTATAATAATTATAACTAGATATTTCTATATTTACTCTATAATACTTTTTTTATAAGTAGCTATATAGATTTTGAGGAAATTCTAATTCTATTATCAAGGTATAGTATATTACTATTCTAGTTGCTAGGCTATACTAAGAATAGGATATAGAAAAGCGATAAATTACAAAATACCTAGCTTTTATAGGCGTTCTATTTTATTTTATCTTTAATAGGTTTATAAAGGTTCTCAACCCTATAACCTTAGTAGTTATTTTTAGCTATATATATTAAGCCTTAGAGTTAATAAAGTTTTCCCTATATAGATTATTATTATAAGATCTTCTACCATTATAAAATTTAATATTAAAACTAAGGGTATAATTATCTATAATAATAAGTAATCTTATTACTATTTCAACTAGTTATAAGCTAGTATTAGCATGAATACTATTATTAAGTAAAATTTATAGTTAAATCTATATATAAGGTGTGGAACTTAGATACTATTCTAAGTATGGAGTAAAAGTAATTAAATTATTATTTCTTTTTATAAGGAGCTTTTAGATAATTATGATATCTTTAGAAATATTATCTTCTTTAGAGAATATATTAAGATCTATATCCTTGGAAATAAACTCTTTAGATTTAGGAATTTCTTTATCTATATTTTCTAATAGCTTAACTTCTATTTAATTATTTATTTTAGTTCTAGCCGAAGTAATATAAATAAGTTCTAAATTTCATTTTATAGCTCTTTCCTTATTTTTATTACTATTTTTAACTAGGATATTCTTCTATTAGTTTAAAGCTTTTTTTAGATAAAAATAAGTATAGCTTTCTTTAGTATAACTATTTTTCTTATACTTTTTATAAAGGATTCCTTTTTATTTTTTATAGGGTTTTTTAATAATTCTAAACTTCTTCTTTTCCTAAATACTTATGGTATAGTTAATTAAATTATTATTTCTTCTTCTAAGTTTATCTAATCAATTAGAAAATAAAGAATACAAAATATAAGCTCTTTTATTAAACCTAAGATTCTAAATTATAAAAATAATCAAATCTTCATAACTAGAATTAAAACTATTTAAGATATATATTATAACAACCTATTTAGGTAGTACTAATATTCTATAAAATAGATTATTAGTTAATTCTTTAATTCTATTCAGAAAGTCTTCTATACTACTAAAATTACTTAAAATAGTATAAAAGAGTTCTTTATAAATTAAGAATTTGTTAGTAAATCCTAAAAGCTTATAGAATTCTTTTAAATATTCAAATCTTTAAAAAATATCTATTTTTTTCATAATATAAAGAGGATAAACCTTATAGTATAATTATATATAATTTAAAGCTTTTTTAGTTTTATCTTTTTTTAGAAGTAATAGGCTTAGTAATATCTATAGAGATATCTTTACTAATAAGTAAAGCTTTAAGATAAATAGATTAAACCTTAGAATTACTATTTCTTACTAATTTAGAAAAAGTAATTTTGTTAAAGTTACCTATTTTATTCAAGTAAAATAAATTACTTGAAATATATATTTTATAAAGGTTTTTCTAAAAAGATAAAAAAGTCTTATAATATATAGTATAAAAAAGTCCTATATCTTTTTAAACAATCCAGATTAAGGATTAAAGTCTTTTTGTTCTATTTAAAATAAAGATATAACTTAAAGAATAAATCTAAATATTAGAGATGTAAATCTTGATATTTTCTTTTTCTTTTTTAAATAAATTTAATTCTTTCTTCTTTATAAAATTAATAGAAACTTAAGGTAAAACTCGAGATAAAAAGAGTTGATTCTCTATATAAATTAATCTTTTTGCTATTTAGATATTTTGAAACTAAAGAGGAAATAAACTTAAAAGTAATTCAAAAGAAAAGTTGATTAAAGATAAATCTTAAATATCTGAAGAATTAAAAAGAGCTGAAATAGATAGAAAAATCGGATTTTCAGGTATTAATATAGCTTGTTGAATAAAGTTGATATTTTGTAAAGATAAAGTAATTGTAGTAAAGTATTCAGTTTCTATAAAATTAGTAAAGAAGGAGAGATGTTTATAGATTTTATTATAATATTCAACTTTTATAAATAAACGAGAGATGTTATTATTTAATAAATAAAGTATAAAATCTTCAGGTTGGGAAGAACTAAGTTTATAACTTACTAGAATAAATAGATATATAGGTAAACTGATAGTTAAGTTATTACTATAGATAACTATAGAATTAGGAAGCTATAATATAATAAAAGTAGTTTTCTTAGTATGAGGACTTGTATTAAAAATTCGTAATAATAATAGTTAAATAGAGGGAGAAATAGTAATTTAATTAATAGTATAATTAACTATTTCTAACTATTATTTATAGAGATATTAAGGTTTGTTTATAGAGGGTTTATTTTGGAGTTCTGGTCATACTATTAGAGTTCTATCTATACTACCAGAATTCTAGCTATAGCTATAGTATATAAACTACTATAACTATAGCGTTTAAAGTATTATAACTATAGTATATAACATATTATAATTATAGTATATAGGCTAAAGTATAGTATATATTATAGCGCAGCTATAACGCATTAGCTACTATAGCTATAGTATATGAGGCGCTGTAACTACAACGTATATAGCTTGAACTACTTATGGTACCCTGTAAAAGAGTAAGCTCCTATACCTTTACCTCATTTACTTAAGAACTACTAGGAGTAAAAAGGTAAAATAAGTATACATTTATAGAACGATTTTTATATGATTTATTCATATAGAAAGATCGTATAACTTCTTATTACTTCTATCATAATAGTAGAAATAGAAGTCCTTTATATATTAGAATAAATCTAACAGATATTACTCCCTAATTATATATAATAATTAAGAGTTTCATAATACTCAAAAGCTATCAAACTAAAGCTTTATATTATAGTAACTTGATATATATCAAACATTAGAATATCTTCTAAAATACCTCTTCTTTATTCTTAAAGTAACTAATTAGTAGTTCCCTTAGTATACTCCTTTTCAAATAGAAGTGAAAGCTTATATTCTATAGAACTACTTTAATCCTAAGATGATTACTTATCGAAGCCTCTTATTAAAACCTCCTTAAGAGCTACTTTTAAATACCTCTCTAAAAATTAAATAATACTAATAAAGCTTTAAAATACTTAAATTAATTATTCTTAAACGCTTTACCTTTATAGAAGCTAACTATAACGAAGGTTAATAATTCCTAATAGATATTACTAAAGGGATTTCTATAAGAAATATTATAGGCTTTATAGAGAAAGGCCTGAAGACTTATATAACCCTTTATAATTTCTATACTAAAGAGACTTAGAAATACTAATCCAAATAATTAGATTAAACCTATACAACAACTTGTTAATTCTATTAATGAGTCTTTGATTTGTTTAAATGGTTTTAAACCTACTTCTAATAATCTTTAAACTAAAGGAATATCTAAATAAAATTGGAAAGCTTGTTAAAAATCTCTTTTCTTATAGTAATAAATTATCTTATTAAATTTCCATTACCTATATTCTAAAGAGTATCAATAAGAATTATACCTTCATAACTTTAATTACTCAGAGTCCTAGATTTAATCAAAGCTCTTATAAGTTAAGTTATTTGTTTTATAATTTGGTATATGAATTCGAGTGGAGATCTCAGACTTTCCCAATCAAGTTTTCAATAAGAAAAGTTCCAAAAATATATCTATTCAATAGGTTTCTCATCATACTACTAAGGAATCCTAGAAGAAATAGAAAGATATCTTCTGTATATATAATGCAAAGACTAATTATAGTAAATCAAACTATTTCTATCTTTATTCTAAGATATGTCTATTTAGATAAAACTCAAAACTAGTAAACGTCTTCTTTAATCTTCTGAGCGAAAGAAGAATAAAAAGAATAAGACTAATAATTCTTAGTTGATTAATATTACTTTTATAGAAGAAGAAATAATTCAAGAGATTTTGAATAGTAAAACTAAGATTGCTATATAAGACATTCTTAATATTGAGGAAACAGAAGATAAAGATAAAGAAAGATAAAACATAATACTAACCTAAATTTCTCTACAAAGTATTATTATAAAAGAAGCTCTATATATTCTGATCTTTACAGAACTTCCGTAAGGTAAAAGGTCTAGTAAATAGATTAAGACTATATTATTGTTTATTAATATTAGAATTCTTATTTCTATTACTAAAGATTAGTCTCTTTTGATTAGTAAATCTAAGACCTCTTTACTTATCGAATAAAGAAGTACGAAAGAAATTATATAAGCTATAAAAAGTAGTTTAAATACTATCTTAAATAATATCTAGTTACTCATCCTTTATACTTAGAATAATACCTAAACTCTTTACCTTCTATATAGCTTGAACTATACGCCTTGCCCAATAATAATGTATATCAATATGAGATCATCATGAATTGAAATACTAATAAAGTTACTTTTTAGTATAGACAATTATACTTTTAATTCTAATCTTTAACTTTAACGTAATAGAAGACTTCATGGTGAGAATAAGAGAAAGCTTTATTTAAACTAAAGGTTAGTATATATAGCTAAAAGTAATTATTAAGATTATAGAACTAAGGGCTTTTATGAACCTCTCAAAAATAGGATAGAATAGAGTATTTATAAGAGCTATGTATTCTCACTTTGAAGGAAAATAAGATATCTTTTAGATAATATTCATTATATATTATGACTGAATACTAATTCAGTTAACTAGTCTATGTTCTATTTAATAAGAATACCATTTAATTTCTTCAATAAATTTTCATTATATAATATGAAGAAAGATAGACTATTACTTATAGAAACTAATATTGATAAGCCTTATAAGTTAGAATTCTTTATTAGTTAAAGTATTTACTTCTCTTTATAAATCTTAATAATACTGATAATATGAAATTGTAAAATGCTAGAATAAGTTATATTAATAATATAACTAAACTAATTATAAATATAGTTAATGAGTTTGATGATAAATATCTTAAAGATAATAACCTCCTTACTTATAAAGTCTATCTTTGAAGTAAGCCCATTTATAAAGTTAATAGAAACTTAAATATATTAGAGTTCTAGCTCTTTATTTATTACTTATATTTATCCTAATAATCTATTTTAAGTAAATGAATGCTTAAGTATTTTTATTAATCCTAATGTTCTTTATTTCCTATTTATTATAAAGCCTTAATTGTTAGAGCTGAAATTATACTACTTTAATTATTTATACTCTAATTTTAAGCAAACTATAAGATTAGAATATTTAGTAAATAGACTACCTAGTAGCACAAGTAGAATAAAGCCAAGAGCTACGCATAATATAAAGTTAACCTTTCTGAAAGTAAACTCCACTTAGATATTAATATTACAACGTTTCCTATTTCCTACAAAACCTAAACGTCTTATTATTATTACTATTTATATTAATATTAATACTATCTTTCAGTATTACTCTAATTAACCTATCCTCTACTAATTAAGAATTAATAATTCCTCTTGATCCTTTCCAATTACTTATTACTAGTTTAATATATTATAAGCCTAATTTCTTGTTACTTTCTCTCTTTATATTATTTCTCTATCTATATGTATAATTAATATCAATATCTATACCTTTATCAATACTTTCTAATGATACGAAACATTATACTTATTAGCTTTGAACCTTTTTTTACCTATTTATCTATATAAAGCCTCTCTTCACTATATTCATAAACCTTTATAATCCTTTCTTTTTATACTTATTTCAACTAACTAATTAATTCTTCTTATAGGCTAATTGATTTAAGACTAAATAAATCTCTAAAGGAATTATACTTATTAGAATAGTAAGCTTACTACTAAGCTAATATAAATAGTAATTAAGGAATAGAAATAAAGTATCTCTTATACTTTAGATCTATTAAAACCCGTTTTAGACTTATTCCTAAATTCATTAAAGTTTTCCATCAACTAACTCTTATGTTTACTAAATCCTTTATAAATTAGAATATCAAGTCTCCTAAGACCTTTATGAACTAAGACCTTAAACTATGTCTAACCTTTCTATGCAGTTATATGTTATAAGGTTTTAACTTGAAATTACTATAAATTATAAGTATATTAATCTTTCTATTAACTATTAAGCTATACTATTATTAACCTTTCAGTTAACGATAGTTTACTAGAATTAGGTTTACATATTTTAATTTTACTCTAGAATTGAAATTAATTCTTCATTAAATAACTACTTTACTTTCTAAAATTAGTATTTAAAAATATACCTAACTGTAACCTATACTTTTCCTTTGGGTCAAGAAAAGCTTAAAATAATAATATGTAGTCTATTCATATAAAGGCTTTACTTATTAGTAAAAGTATCTTTATTAATTTAGCTAGACCTATTACTAGAGCTAATACTAGTATATATAACAAAACCTTTCATTATATATAATTAGATTATAAAAAGGGTTTTTGAAGCGTTAATAAGAATAATACTAATACCTTTTATATATTTAGTTATTTAAAAAGATTCTATAAATGAATTAGTCTTTCTAATAGGTTTTTTACTTCTAAAGCCCTCTTCAATATTACTCTGAGTAACTTTGAACTTATAGAAAAATATTTCAATAATATTAAAAGAACCTATTTGTAATAGATATTAAATTACCTACTTAAACTATTATAGTTTAGATTTTGAATGGTTCTTATAGAAATTATAAAAGTTGTATTATTCTGGTTGTTTAGATTCTTGGATTTAATAAAGATTCCTATAAGTTAGATTTCTTATTCTCTAATTCATCAGATACATCTAGATAGAAAATGTAGACTTCTTCTATTTTATTAATAATCCAAAACGATTTTTAGAATAAAGTTATTAAATAGTCTTTTTTAAAGCTATTAAGACACTTTAGAAGAGATAAAAAAGTATTTCCTATAACTACTATAAAAAGGCTAGTTGTAATAAAAAGAATTATTTTGATCTATATTTTAAGACACCTTCTATTTAAATAACCCTTAAGTTTAATAATAATCTGGCTAAGCTGTCTAAGAAGGAGGAACATAGAAAGAGTGAAATAAACAACTAAGAGTTAGCTAACATTATTTTAGCTAAAAAAGAAACTATTAAAGGCATCTCTAATAATATAACTAAAAATCGTATATAACGTAATCATAATACTAAGAAAACAGGAAAATAACGAAAGTATCAAGTTTAAAAGTATAGCACTAATCTAACCTTCTCTTAAAAGAGTTATTACTGAAAGAACTCTAAATACTTTCATCACTAAGAAGACTTAGCAAAACAAGAATTCTATTAAATATATTAAAACTATTTTATTCTTTATTAATATTAGAACTACTATTCATATGATTAAGAATTATACTATTTGAATTAGAAGAAATAAATATCTTCTTACCTATTAAGTAAAGAAATACTATAGATATTACTTTAACCAAAAGAGGTAATTTCAAAATCATTCTAAATGATATCAAATATCTTTTATATAATATCTATTATATATCACAACTAAATATTGACCTATTAAGCTAACCTAAACTTAATTTAATTAGTATATCATCTATTTTCGTTAATACACCTATATTATACAATACTAACAAAATAGGCGTTTCCTTCTAAGAACTAAAGTAAGTTATTTCTATAAGTTTAGAATTTCTATTTTATATTAGTATTTAACTTTCTGTATTCATACTACGAATATTAACGATCTAAAATTGTAGTATAATACAATAGTTTATATTAGCAATATGATTTAGTTAATTAAAAGTATAGAAATAATATTAAATATAAGTATAGCAAGGGCTAATAGCTAGCTCTTCACTATGACTATTACTAGATGTATTACTTTTTATAATAGAACTTTAGCTTTTTTACCCTCCTATTAATTATTATAACTAAGTCTTAGTTAATCTAAAGCCGAACTCTTTATAGCCATAGTAATTAGTATAGCCGCTCTATATTAACTTTTTCAATAGTAAATAACTAATAACCTCTTTTATACCAACCTAATACTTTTATACCTTTATATTTATGTACGTTTATAGCTATATATAGTTCGAATATCTCGAAAAATTTAATTAGTACGAATTAAAAATACTCTAGTCGAATATTTACTATTATTTTAGTATTTATAAATTTAATATCTCTACTAAACCTTACTTCCCCTTAGACGAGACTTTATACTACTTATTATTAGAATAGATAGATAAGTAAGTAAATCGATAGTTAAGTTATTACTATAGATAACCCCGAAATCAGGAGAAACGTAATATAATAAAAGTAGTTTTCTTAATATGATAACCTATCTAAGATATTTATAATAAGAATAGTTAAATAGAGGAAGAAATAGTAATTCAATTAATAGAATGTTTCATTATTTCTAACTTTTATTTATAGAGATATTCAAATTCTTATATAGAAAGTTTATTTCGGAAGTCTAGCTATATTACTAGAATTCTAGCTATACTACTAGAATCCTAGCTATAGCTATAATATATAAATTACTATAACTATAATATATAGGATATTATAACTAGAGTATATATACTTTAGTCTAATATATAGACTATTATAACTATAGTATATAATATATTATAACTATAATATATAAGCTAAAGTATAATATATATTATAGTATAATAAGAATATATTAAGTACTATAGCTATGGTATATAAGGCGTTATAACTATAGCGTATATAGCTTAGACTACTTCTGATATCTTATAAGAAAGCTAAACATCTATATATTTACCTCATTTACTTAAGAACTACTAGGAGTAAAGCAAATAAATAAATATATATTCATAGAGCGATTTCTATATAATGTATTTATATAGAATGGTTATAAAACTTCTTATTCCTTCTATTAGAGTAATAGAAATAGAGATTCTACATATATTGAAATAAGTCCAATAATCCCCTATAAAATATATCTTACTAATAAATAGCTTATTTATATATAAAGTCGTGAAATTGAATAAGAAATAAAACAATAAAAAGTATTAAAAACTTTAAAACTTGAAACTTGTAGAAAATAGAAAAAGAATCACTTTTGAAAAGTCCGTTCTTAAAATTTAAATAAAATCTACTTAAGATTTACTAAGCCTAAAAGTTTAATTAAAATATTAGTTATGTTATCTTTTATTTCTATATAATATATAAAGATATTTTCATTTCTTATAAAATCTCATATAAAATAATATCTTATATCTATATATTTTCCGTCTTTATAAGATCTAAGGGTTTAGTTAGTTTGTTTGCTTTTAAGTTATCTATATAAATCTCAAGTTTTTTAATATTAAATAACTCTAATTTGAAAGTTGTATAATTATAATTGTAATATAAATAGGTCACTTCTTTATAGGTATCTAATAAAGCTATATATTTAACTTTATAAGTAGATAAAGCTACTACTCTTTATTTTATAGTAGAATAAATTATAATCTTACTACTTCTTTCTAAATAGAAAATATGAGAAGAAGTATATTTTCTGTTATTTAGATCTCGTATTTAATTTGATTTAGTATATCTTATAATCTTCTTAATAGAGATTATTCCTTTATAATTATAGATAAATCTATATTTAATGTTATTATTTAAATAATCTTATATATAATTAAAAACTAGAAAATAACTTTTATCTAGATTATAAGTAAATTAAGAATAAGCTATTATTATAAGAATAACATTAGGCCTTATCTTTAGAGTTAAATATAATAGAATTCCTATTTTTTATCAAGATTTCAAAATATTAGATTTTAAAGCTTTTTCCTTATTTTCAAGTTTTTTAAAATTTCTATCTATAAAAGCTTTAGATTTATAAATAGTTTCTTTTTCATACTTCTTAATTATCTTGTCAATATATCTGTTTTGATCAAAAATAACTATTTTTCCTTTTTCGTTTATAGATAAGTTATAAATAAGAAAGGTTGAAGGTTCTCCTGGATTGTGAATCTTTCTTTTCTGTTTTAAAGAATTATATATATAATTAGCTGTCTTTTGATTATTAGTAGCTAGTAATGTGTTATCTTTATAGTAGATTATTCAAGAATACCTTATACGTTTTATTAGCTTTATACTTAATACTTATAGTAACTTTAAATCCCTTAAATACTATCAAATCTACAGTTTTTTATATTATTATCCTTCCCTTAAGACTTTTTAAAATAAAGCTACTAACTCTATATATATTATAACTATAATATTTAAAATACTTTAAATATACTCTCATTAATATTAGGTCCCTAACATTAAAACTATCCTTATTTATAACTATTAAAATATAGATAAAATTAAAATTTAAAAAGGTTTAGAATATAATAAGATAGTAATTACCTCCTCCCTAGGTAAAAAGGTCTATATCTAGAAACCTAATATATATATTAATACTATTATACTAGAATATATCTCTACTATAAATAAGGAATTTTATCTATTAGTTATTTTTACTAAGAAGACTATATAAAAATAATAATTCCTAGAAAAACTTATTTCTTATACCTATTAATCTTTCTAGTAGTTAGAAAATAGATAGATATTAAATAATAGTACTATAAAGTAGTTAATAGAAGTTTTTAACCTTTAGATAAAGCTTATTAAGAGGAATAGAAAATTATAGTATTTACTAGTACTAGATAGCTATAGTAGTTATATTATATTTAAATCTATATAAGTATATTATAGCTAGTTAATTTACTTATTATTTCTACTACTATATACTAATTATATTACCTAACTATTTAACCTATTTACTTTTAGACTATCTAAAGTAGCTTACTACAATACTATTAATTACTATATAATTCTTATAAATAACCTACCCCTTAAGAAACCTAGGTTTCTTTCCTACTATATTATAATATAAGAGTAAAGTATAATAGTAATTAATATACAGGCTAAGTAGTATACTATAAGTATATATTTAAAATATAACAGAATAATCCTTAATAGCTACTAGTTAGCTTCAAATAGTAGTATCTTAAAACTAAAAATACTAAAATAGATACTTTATAATATCTCTATAAGTACTAAACTTATACTAAAGATTCTTATAAAATTATAAGATTTCTATAGTATTAATACTATAGTTCTTCTTTAATATGTTATTTTATAATTAATATAGAGGAATATATACTAGTTATTATTTATAGTAGGAAACATTATTAATTTATAATAAGTAACTATAGCTCAAAAGAGGTTTAAGATATAATAGTTAAATATTAAACTAGAGGTTTATATACCCCATGGAAAGGTAAGGGTTAATATAGATCTGAATAATATATTTATTATAGTCGTAGCTATTTAGAAATTATATATAACTACTAAAGTATTAACTTTTAAATCTGCGTAAGATATATAAATATAAGAGATCGAATTAGAATTATTCTAAAACTAGTTTTATATAGTAGAATACTAGTAATATTACTAGTAGTTAAAAATAGCCAGTTTGACGACCTTGGATTTATTCTAAAATCAAGCCGAAAGTAGGTAGTAAGTATAAAGTAGTAGTAGGTATCTAGTGTAGTAACTTAATACAAACTCTACCTCTTAAGTATATTATTCCTAATAGCTTAAATATATTACTCTTAATAGATTTTAATTAGTATAAATTATAGAACAAAATAGCTTAGCCTTACTAGAATTATAAATATTAGCTCAGTTACTTCATCCCTATTTCGTTTTCTTATTAGCTACTAATATTTCATACTTTTTATATCTAATTTTCTATTTATTTCATATTAATCATTAACTAGTACTAAAATAGAAATCTTTATCATAATTACTATTTACTCTTATTATTCTTATTATTCTTATTATTCTTATTATTCTTATTATTCTTATTATTCTTATTATTCTTATTATTCTTATTATTCTTATTATTCTTATTATTCTTATTATTCTTATTATTCTTATAGAAACTAACCTTTCTTACTAACTTTACTACTATATATATATACCTACTAGCATATCTACTTTGAATAGCAGCTAAAGTAGCTATTCATACTAACCCGATATAGAAGAAATTAGAATAAGTTATGAATTGTTACATATAATTTGGGGGTAGAATCTAGGATATATTATTTATAATCAAACCTAGCTATATATACTATATAAGATTTTTTTTTGAGTAGTTTAAATAAAGTAACGCTTATAGAAATAATATTAATACTAATAGTTTAATTAGTATAAATTCTACTTCTTAAATATATTATTCTTAATAGATCCCCCTAGCTTTAAAAAACTCTATATATAATCTAGTCTTTTTAAATAATACTAATTAGACTTTCTATTCATATATTATAAGAAGCTTTTTCTATGATCCTATTATTTATATTAAATTTCTATTCCTATAATAAGAAGAATAATCTTATTTATAAATAACTTAGATATTTCTTATTAATTAAAGGGTATTTCTATTCCTTCTAAACTTTTCCTTTAATCTTCTTATTATTATAATTTCAATCTATAAACCCTAATTAGTAATTAAAAGCTTTGTTAGAGTTTTCAAATATTAGAAACCTTTCTTAAAATTTCTCTTGTTACTATAATGTTAAGTAATTTAATTAATCTATTATATTAATTTAAATAATAAAAATACTAAACCAATAATTCTAGAAACGTTTTATAAAACTATCTACTATAAAGTCTCCTACAAATATATATTTAATCTTTAAATACTTCTATTAGACTTCTTATCATAACTGGTAATTATAAATATCTATATATAATAGTTTTAAATATAGTTATATTATACTAATAGTTACAAAATATGTTATTTACTAGTTACTATATGAGATTTAAATAGTAGGGTAAAGCTTATGTATCTTTTTTCTACTAGCTATATTTAATATAGAATCTATTCAGAATATAGTAATAAAGTAGCTAGTAAAGATAGCCTCTTAAATAGCTTAGAGTAATACTAAAAGCTCCACTTAAATTATTAAAATAACTAATAATATTTTATTTATTAGCTTATTATACTATTAAACTTCTAAAGAAATATATAATATATATTTAAAAGCATTTTCAATTAATACTATTCTCTATAAAGCTAATATCTATAATAACTATAAAACCATCGAATAGATCAATAACTATATAATTAAACTTAAAATAGAAGTTCTTTGTTGTCTTAAAATATTCTATCTAGCTTCTATATAGTTATTATTTGAGGGACTTTAATTACAATATAATAGTTAACTTATTATATAAGTAATATCTAGTCTTATTATGACTATATTATAACTAATAAAGCTCATACCTTATTAATAATACTTAATCTCTATATACAAAAACTTAATTATATTATAATAAGATCTTTTGAATTTCTAAAAGGATTTCAAACTATTTAATATACTACATATATTCTATAAAATATTTAAAGAGCCTTTTGATATATGCTACTTATAAAAGCTATTACTATTATATGATTTATTGTTACATAACTTTAATACTAAAAAGTTACCTTAAGTTTTTACTTCCCTTAAAATAATACTTTTATTAAAACTCTCTTAATAATATAAATACTTTAGATATATCTTCAAAAAGAAAAGAAAGTATATAGTTATTAATATAGAAGAAGAAAATAATATACCCCTTAAGCTAGTAATATAGCTTTCCTATAGTATGTTTAAAACTAAGATATTTAAAACCTACTTCTAAGTAGTACTACTATAAGAGAAGAAACCTTTGAAAACTATATAGTACTTTAATAAAATAGTAGATCTTACTTAATATTTAGTAATCTAATAATATGTCTATAGTAATAATCTTTTTGAATACTATATATATAAAGATATTAATTATATTATATGCAAATAGCTTACAAAAACGATTTTAGTCATTATTATAAAGATTCAAAATCATATACTTATTAGAATAACTATATAAGTCTTATAATTATCTTATAACTATTAGTTTCTATAGATAACTAATTAAGCTTTCATTTCTAAACAATACCTATATTTATCAAAGTTATGAATATAAGCCTAATAATACTTTGAAACCTTTAAACCCCTTATAAATATCTTACTAACTTTACTCTAAATATACAAGTTATTATAACTCTTAAAATAAGCCTATTTAGCTACTACTATAACTTTAATATATAGATAAATAAATACTATTAAGTGAAATAGAAATAATAATAATAACTTCTATCATAAAGCTCTTAAAATAAAAACCCCTATCCCTTATATTTTGAATATTCTCTAATATCTAATTTACTTTATAACTAAAGTTTATTATTAGACTTCATAATATTTATATTTTAGAATCCTTAAGAAGATTAGATTCCTAGAATTCCTTCTAATTAACTATTTATCTTATTCTAGAATTATAATTAAGAATATTTCAACATACCTTAAAGTAATTAAAGAATACTAGCTAAAAACAGTTTTAAATAAGAGTCTCCTAGTTATTCTATTATGATATTTTATCTATCATTTATATTTAACTCTTTCTAAACAAATCTAATTTCCTTACTTCTGTATAATTCGTTCTATATAAATAAGATTATAAAAGAATATAATAAGTAACTCTAGAGAAAGTATTAATATAAATTTCACAATTTTAAATCATATTTTATAAAGCTTCAAATAATTAGTATATAGATATAAAACTTTAAATTATTATAATTATTTCTTATTTCAATATAAACTATTTTATTAGACTTTTTATTCAAACTTGATTAAATAATTAAACTAATTTTCAATACCTTTATTATAAGTACTTACTCTTATAACTAGTAAGAAAGTTTGTTAGTATCAAACTATTGAAAGTTATCTTATAGAAAAACTAAATCTCTTTAAAAAAGATTTTATGAAAAGAAATATTATAGATTATTATAATTGTATTTTGAAATAAACTCTATACTTAATATTAATCAGTTAGAATATAGCCGACTAAAAAACCAATAGAAATATACCTCTCAAAATATACTAAACAATCATACTAAAATTTTACATCGGTAATAAAAATAAAGTATTTATAGCTATAAATATAGAGATAAACTAAATCTAATTTTATAAAATTATCTTTTTGAATAATTTTATAAAGTTTATAATATAATATTTATTAGCTTAAAAACATATTAATATTTAGCTATAAAGAAATACTACTACTTATGAAAGTTCAAATCAGGATTTATAAAGTAATCTACTCTTATACTTTATAGTTTTTATATATACTTTAGAAACTACTCTAATATACTTAATACTTCTGTTTTAACCCTAAATATATAAACTAAATAGCTTAAAATATATAACTTAAGAAGTCAAACCTTATTTCAGACTCCTATATTTCAAAACCTTATCATTATACTTAAAGACCTTAATATTAATACTATGCTAGAATTTAAAAAATGTAATAAAGCTCTCAAATACTCTTATTATAATAGCTTTAGTATAATTAATGACATAGAAGTTCTAAGAATAATTAGTAGTTCTATATATAAATCTTAGAATTGGAATATAATTATTATAATCCTAATTATAAGAATAGAAGTTAAAAGTAATATATTCCCTAAAAGTAGTAATTAAAATACTCTTATATTTTATATAGTAAATCTTATATTTTATCTTACTAATCCTATGAACTTTATATACTTTTTCAATAAACTAATAAATATTATACTTTAAATAACTATTAGTTTTATCAATACCTTATATTACTAAGATGAAGGAATTGAAACACTGTCTATTAAGATACCCTAATTACTAGTATTAAAGCTATTCGTTACTTTTTAGGAATTTCTGAACAATATTTATAGTATATTATTAGTAGTAGTAATATCTGAAAGAAAGCGTATATGATATTAACTATATTATTATAATAATCAATCTCTTATAAGATATATAATATTTAAAAACCGACTAATTATATTGAATATTAATAATTCCAATTTCAAAATAATACTCCTCTATAGTTAAGATAAGTAGTTTAACTTAATTTCTTATTAATAACCTTATTTTCATAACTACTAAAAAGAAGTAGAATTTATAATTAAGGTAATATAAAACGTAATATCATACAGATATAGCTTAATCTTTTTACTTTTAATAATTATAATAAAGATCTCAATATCTTTATAACCTTTAATAAATATAAACTTTATATTATATTAAATATAATTGTTTATAAAAACCCCTTAAAAATCATAAAATACTTTATATCTTAAGAAATATAAACTAAAATACCTAAATAAAAATTAAAATAGATCTTACAGAAATACTATTGAGGTCTCTTTTTATGATATACTTATTCTATAATCTTATAATTACTTTAGCTAGAAAGCTAATTATATAATCATTATTCTTCAAAGTTCTAAATCCTCCTTAAGAAATCTAGGTTTAAAACTAATAATTATTTAATTCTTTTTAATTGAATATTTAATACCTAGCCTTTATGAGCTAGTTAAGAATATATATAATAATAACATATTAGAATATAATTTAGTTTATTCTTTAGAAAGTATAAAGATTCATCTAAACTTGAAAACTATCTCTTATTACTCTAGATATTAAATTTATTAATTAAAGCTTCTATTATAATATTAAAAGTATTATAATTAATCTTATTTTACAAATATATTGTTAGTTTATCTAGAGGGTAACACATACTATATATAATCTCATGATATAAATATAAAGGGGTATTCTAATTATTTACTATTCTTATTCTTATATTATATAGTATGAGGCGCTATATAAGGCTCTAGATCTATATAGTAATATATATAGTTGCTACACATCTTATAATATCGTGCAACTAATACTAATAACTTTTTCCTTTTACTATATATCTTAATACCTATCTATTTATAAAAAAACCAATACCTTTAGTAATCTACACCCTTTTACTTCAATAATACTTAAACACTTATTCATCTATTCTATTTAAGTTATTTATCCTTCTATTTAAATAATTATATTATTTGAAATAATACATCTCTTAAGGGTATAGTTTAGTATACTCTTTAAAAAAGTATTAATAATATTATTATCTCTATTAATCTACTATATATTATAGAGCTTATAATATTTATATAACTACCTTAATACTATAATACTAATTATAAGGTAGTTTTCTTTAATAATACTAAGTTTTATAAAGTATTTACAAAGTAAATATAGGTTAGTATATAAAATAATTAGAATCTAAAGGAGGTTTTAATATGAGAAGATCTTCTTAAATAATATAATTACAATATAAATAAAGTCTATACTAATTATCATAGTATAAATCTCTAGAGTAAGTATACTCTTAGTACTTCTTTTATTTTTAAAAGACAGATAATATATAAAATTACTATAGAAAATAAATTGACTATTACTAATAGTAAGCTTTTAGCCTAAAATTATTATAAATCTTAATTAAAATAAAAAGTTAGTATAATTAGTAAATAAGCTATTAATAAAAGTATAAAGGTATATATTAGAGGGGTTAAGTAATATAGAGTTAAGATTATAGTTAAAATACTTAATTTACTACTTAAGGTATTTATTAAGTATAATAATATTATTACTAGAGGTTTATTATTTTTATATTATATAGGAGAGGTTGAATAGTACTTCAGGTTAGTATATTAAGATAAAGTATATTCTTTATATATATTATTTAATATATACCTTTTTGAATACTTTAGGTATAATACATATATTAATAAGAGTCAACTCTTACTCTTAGTATCTTTAACATAAATAGAGAATATTACTATTAAGTAATAAGATATTTTTATTAAATATTAATAGTATCATTTTGAAGAGGACTATCTTATGTTTAATTTTAAATAAGGTTTTTTGGAATTCTTTATTTTTATAATATAAGAAGGTAATATCGAAGAAGCTAAGGGTATTATTAGTTTATATATTTATAAGGTTAAAGGTATTATTTTCAAAATATAAGATAAAGAAGTATAGGTTATATATTAATATTTCTATTTATAATTACTCTTTATAATATTTAGAACAAATAACGTATTGATAAGTATTAGTTTTAGTAAAGTTATATAGTAGTTTCATAATAATTATAATAGAACCTAAGAAGTATTAAATTTTGAAATATAGAAGTAGTTTAGTTATAATATACCTTATGAGGTATATTTAGCTTAGGTATAGGTTTATAGAATACTATAGAGTTATATTATTATACTAATATACTAGAAGAGAGCTAGAACTATAGTTAAAATTAACTACTAGCTATTTTATTAGATTATTAGTAATTATATTAATATTTCAAACTTATTATAATTTCTAAAGCTTTAAATTATAAGTTTTAACTTCTTATATACTTTATTAGTATTTTTATTTTTAATTTTACTAATAATATAAGACTTAAAGTATTTATAATTCTCATAGAAGATAGAATTATATTAGATAATTTCTATAATACTATGAGTAATGATACTTTTAACTTCTTTTTTAATTGGCGTTTGAAATAGCAGTCTAAATATTATAATAATACTGTTTTATAGAAGTTAAATATTAGTATTATATTCAATTATTCTTTTACTATGAGGTATATTATAAAGTAAAGTTTTGATCAAGGTTTAGAAGAAATAAGCTATTTTTATATAGTATAAGATTTGAAGTTAATTAAATTTAAGGTATTTGAGATTGAAATAATATATTACTAACTATTTAAATAGGGAGGGGATTATTATTATTGATAGTAGTAGTATTACTATTATTTATAATCATAGTAGTTTATAGTACTTATGAAGGATTCTGGAATTGTATAGGAATAACTATAGATAGAATTAGAATACTACTATAAGAACATATATCTCTATATAATATTAGATTTCTTATAATAGTAATATAAGTATTTTTAGATTTCTTATAGATATTCTTAGATATTAATACTTTAAAAGAATAATCTAATAAGATCTCTTAAATATTCTTAAAAGTATTTTTATAGCTATGAATTGAAATTCTTAAGAGTTTTGGAAAGGTTTGAGAATATATATCTTATTATATATAATAAGGAGGTAATATAGGTTTTACTAACCAGTTTTCTCTTACTATATATATTAGGAATTAAAGTAAAAGGGTTATAATATATGAGATATTTAAATTATTATATATTATTAAAATACTATAAATAATATACTTAGTCTACTCCTAATAGATCTCTTTACTAGTTTCATATATAAAGCAAATTTAAATAATAATATCTAGAGAGAGAGTTAAATCTTTTATAAAGTAAGAGTATACTTTAAAAATAAGTAGAATAAGTATAAGGTTACTTAATCTAATAGTATTATCAATTATTCTATATATTATTTAAAAGAATACTTCTTGAGTAGTAATAAGTATCTTATTATAATAAATATTATATATATAATAGAGGAATATATAGTATTATTCAATCCTATTAATATTATTATATATTTCCATAGGAATAATATGAATTATTAATCTTATTATTTTTACTTCTAATCTGAAGTCTTCAGATTGAAATATTATATTCATATTAGTAATAATGAAATTGGGAGAACTTGAATATATACTAATCTAGTATACTTTAAGGGTTTTATATATTATCTTTATTAAGATATTTAGTAAAGATTGCGTAATATTCAATATTATTATAGTATTAATAATACAGAGTATAATATAGCTATTAATATAAATAATGATAATAATAATTTTAAAGTTGAAGTTAATATTACTATAAATAGTAAAAGAAAAATATGAAAAAGTTATATTATATATTGAGTATTGATAATAGTACTTTTTAAGTATTTTAAGTATATAATATTTAATTAGATACTTCACCTTATTAAGGATATTATAGAGGTATATAATAACTAAGTATTTAAAATAGTAGTAGAGTTTCTATATTTCTATTTCTATAAAGTATATAGAAATAATTACTTTCTTTTTATAAAAGAATATCTCTAAATACTCTTATTTTAAAGTAACTAGTATGACTTTCTTATTTTAATAGAGCTAGTTATACATATTATTAAATATAATATTAAAGTAATCTTTATTTATAAGGTAAGATAAGAAAGAAGTATTATATAGTATTATATAAAATATAATAATACTAAGAAGTATAGATATATTAATTACTCTTAATATAGTAATTAGAAAGGTTTTATGAAAGTATATTATTATTAGTTTGCTTTTTAGAAGTATAAGGGTTGTAAAAAGGTTAGTAGTCTACTTAAGTATAATAAATTAAAAGTATTTAGTAGTTGAGAATCTAGTAGCACCTAAGTTATATAAGATATTTTGAAAGATAATACTTAAGTAATAATCTTTAAGTATAAATATAAATATAAGGATTATAATACTACTCTTCTTAGCAATTTTACTATTAGAAGTATTATTATAAGTAAAAGTATAGAATATTATTTAGTTTTAGAGGATCTTTATAAGTTTACTTCTGTGAAGAATAATAGAGCTTTTATTAAAAAATAATATTAAAAACCATTTAGAAAGAATAATAGCTTTATATTTAAAGTTATTTTATACTTAAACTTATATAATAGTACTATTAGGCTCATTATTATGAGGAGAATCCTTAAGGTTATCATTTAAACTATTAATATTCTTATAATTTATAAGGAAGACTTAGTATACTATTATGAAAAATACCTTAAGATTAATATTTAATTTATGTTGGTTAAATAAAATGTACTTCGTCTTCAAAATATACCTTATAGACTAATAATTCATTTTACTATATATATAGTACTTCTTATTTAAGTAACTAAATATAACTATAAGAGAAGAATAAGTTCTATTTACTATAAATAAATATAAGTATTATAAAGTAGTATAAATAGAATATTAAGTATTCTATAATATATAATATCTTAGAAGTATTCTTGAGGGGAGTTATATATATAGTTTAATTTACAATTAATTATTAATTTATTTCTAGTTATTATCTCTATTATTCTGAATATATTATAACCTTTAGATTAATATAATATTATCTATAGCTAATTTTAATTAGTTATAAAGATTTTAAAGTATAATTATAAAACTAAAGAAAGCTAATTAATACTTAGGTATATTATAATATATATTTATAAATTAGAAGTAGAATACTATATCTATATAGAAATATAACAAGAAGGTATACAAATGAAAATAAGTTTACAAATAAAGGTTTTAAAAGCTTCTTTTCTATTCGTTTTAAAATTCCTAGTTGTAATACTTTAAAATATAGTATTTTACTAGTTGGAGAAATATAACTATTAATATTTATTATTTTTGAAGTAATTTTAAATATAGTGAGTTATCTTTTTAAACTATAACTTAAAATTAGAGTTACTTAAGTATTTGAAATAATATTGAAAAGTCAAATCTTTTAGTATAACTGAAAATATACTAGCCTATACATAGTATAAAATATTAAACTTAAAATAGTAATTATGAAAGATATAAATTTTAAATTTAAATTTATTATATAGACTTCCATTATGTTTTATATTCTTATTATATAGTTTTATAAGGTCTAAAGTATATTTAGTTAAAATATTATTAAAAGGAATAATAGAAGTAAGATTTAAAATATACTTTTAATAATTCTCTTAATATTAGGAAGGCTTTAAAATACTTAAATAAGGGGTTAATAAGACTAATTATTGAAATAGAAATCTCCTGTTTTATACTATAAATATATAAACTATTTAAGTTAACTATAGATATTTCTTCTTAACTTTATAGTATAAGGGTATTATTAATACTATACATTTAACTTTAGGTTGGGTATTATAGAAGAATAGTATAAAGTCTAATCTTTTGAATATAAAGTCATTAATATATCTAGAATACTTCTTAAGATTACTCTTAAGGTTAAGATAGTATTTTAGAACTTCTTAAAACTTCTTATAGGTTTATAGGGTAAATTCTTATTATTAAAATAGTTAGTATAATATTATCAAGATTTAGTTATTATTTATATTAACTTTAATATTATATATTATAAAATAGTTTTTTAAATAGTACATTATAAAGATACTAATAAGTTACTAAGTTATTATAAGGTAATTCTTAAAGTTACTTTTAAATATTTAAAAGAATTCTAAGTTATAAAGTTTTATATAAGTATAGAGAACTATTTAGTAAGTTATATAAGTAGAGATATTTATAGAATCTTTACTTATAATATTCTTATAATTAAAATTAGGGATTTAGGTAAAAAGTATTAAGTTGAAATATTAATAGAGTTATATAAGTATAGGGATATTCAAAAGTATTATTATTATTAGTATAGAAGTATTTAGAATAGGCATCTTATCTATAGGGGTTAATTAAGATATTATTATAAACGTAAAGGGGATATTAGAAGAAATTTCAAAGAGTTATATAGATTTCTTAAGGGGTTAAGACTAGAGATAATATAAATTTCTATTATTAAAGTTCTAGTGATAGTTTGAAGAACGTTATTAGATTTACTAAATATATTTCTATAAGTAAAGAATAAGGGTAATTATTAGCCTTTTAATAATAGTTATTAGAAAATATCTTATTTTAAAACTAAAAAAGTATAATTATTAGTATCTTAATAATAGCTATTTATAAAAGATTGATATATGATTTAGAAATTTCTAATAAGGTTTTAAAATAGGAAGGATTTGAAGTATTTAAATAATAAATCTTATAATCTTTTATTTTATATAAATCTTAAGTATAGGATTTTATAATTACTTCTTCTGTTATAATAAGTACTACTAATTTATAGTGTAATAATATAATAGAAAGGTTAACTACTATTTAGTATTAGTTTATCTAAAAGGTAATATATATTATATATAATCTTATTATATAAGTATAAAGTAGTATTCTAATTATTTATTATTATTATTCTTATATTATATAATATAAAGTACTATATAAGGCTCTAGATCTATAGTAAAGTAATTACTTACTAATTATTATGCAATTAGCTATAACTAGCGCTAGATACCTAGTATTTATTACTAGTAAGATGTAGAAGGCATATTACTATAGATATAGTAATACATATAGTTACTATAGGCCTTATAGTATAGTATAATTAATATATACTTTAGAGAGATACTATATTACCTCTATAATAATTAACATAAACTTATTTGGAAATATAAAATCTAAATAACTATAAATTATAGATATAGAGTTTTATATATAAAATTCAATTAGTAAGGAAACTAATATAATTACAAAATTATAATTACAAAATTATAATTATAAAATACTTTAATAATAGAAAGACTATAATTAACTATTTAAACTTTAAATATAATATCTTATTACTTCTAGAATTATACTTCAATTATTATCTTTATAATAAAATACTTAAATATAAAAGATTAAAATATTTTATAGTATATTAAAATAGTACTTTAGAAATATAAATTATTTATAATATTAAAATAATTATAGAAATTAATAATCTATATTACTATATCTTCTTCTATATAATAGTATTAATATTAAAATCTCTTATTTATATATCTAAAAATCTGACTTATAATATACATTTGATTTAAATGTTTATATTAATATTTTTTAATTTTTAAAATATATAAATTATAGAAAATTATATAAACCTTCAAATTCTTTTCTACAAATTCTATAATATCTTTTATATATATCTTTTCAATAATATATACTAAAGATCATTAACTTTCTTTATAAGCTATTTTTATAAGAATAAAACCCTTGAAAATACTTAATTTAAATATCTTATAAACTTATTAATACTATTTAGATTTTAAAACATTACTTAAGAGTAATTCTTAAAGATCCTTTAAGAAGAAGTTTTAATAAATAGTTATTGTAAAGTTAAAATAATCTAATAAACTCTAAAATTTAATTTTTATTACAAAAGTATTATATTAGATAAATTACTAGTTAAATCTTTTTAAAACCCAATAAGAAATATTTTCAATAGATATCTTAATATTAAAAATATATTAGATTATTATAATATATACTTTGAATTTAATAGCTTTTTAGTATTATAAGACTCTAAATCATTATATATAATTTAAGAGTAAAATCTAATATATATACTCTTTATAATTAAATATAGCTATATATATTTTATAAGGTTCTACTTCAACTAGTTTAAATAGAGTGAGACCTATTGAGATAGCGCTAGCACCTAAGGTTTAACTAGTATAAACTGTCGAATTAATCGTGTTGTTATTATTGAATCTAAAATCGCTCAGGAGGCTACGGAGGTGCTAGATACCCGACGGGAACGTATTAACGTAATTCCACGAGGTACGTACCCGAGGTACGTCTCTCTCAATCTGACATAAACTCTACCTCTCGAGCGCGTTATTCCTGACACAAACTAACGTTTGAAACCCCGGCGGACTATACGTAGTGATGGTGCTCTCTTGCTTTACTATCCCCAGCTAGTATCCGTATACTGTAAGTATAGACAGGTAGGCAAGGTGATATAACCAAATATTTATACTGAGAGAGAGCTCTTAAATGCCCGTTCATATCAAGGCAGCTACCTGGACGTAGTTACCGCACGTTTCTTCCTCGTTCTCTGCCTCACTTCATCACCAAAACCTAGGTATCTAAGGTCGTGAACTTGTCATCGAGAGATTGATATACTCACCCCTCCGGTCCGAGGCTTTGATTCTGCTCATTCACAACTTTACCCTTTTTCCCAGCTTATCTTCTCGTCAACATACATCAAGCCTCTATCTGGAACCAAGTCCCAGCTTGCGCTTACACTTTGTCCCATACAGTTGCACGCACACACGACGAAGTCAGAAGTCGTCACCATGGTCTGGGGCAAGAAAGCTCAGCCACAGCAATCGTCCACATTCAGGTGAGTGGGAGGGATTACACCCGCGGAACAGTTCAAGGGTCGGGTCTAACACGAAGCGCTGTATACATCCAGCCAACTTCTTCCCCTCGTCATCACCATCGCCTTCCTCGGCGGGTTGGCCTGCGTGCTGTGGCAAGTCTACATTTCCATCACCAAGATCCAGGAGTCAGCCTCGGAGAAAATGGGCAAAAACAACGTCGTGTTTACGAAAGACGGTGTTCGCGTCGCCATCAAGCATACATCCAACGAAAAATACGTTGACCAGACGCAAAGCTGGTTTGTCAAGGCCTGGAACCTCAGTGGAAATACAGTCGGGCAGACAGAGAAGGCGGAATAGGTGCCGTCTATAGCGGGAAGATGCTTGGATAATCCTAGACCAGGATTGTTAAGCTCGATGCCTTTTGCAACATCATAATGCAAGCGCCGCCCTACACGATCTGGCCCTCCCATATTATCCGGAAGAACTGAACATATGTACACCACGGATGTGGGGATAGAGCCAGAGCGACTGAACACCAACCGTCATGGCGGTGTCGTGATGACCAGCGAGACCGAGATGTTTCTCTCGCAGCTTCGGGCTCAGTGTACACACGCTGGATAGTCGCAACCGCACTGAAGGCCGCCGCCGTTTGATCCTGCGCACACAATGCCCTAGGCAGACGCCCCAGTCAGAGTCCTTCGTAGGTGCCAGAAGTAAGCCCTCCGCCGGCGAACCTCACTGAGGGATAAGGGGATGGGACGCTCTTGATTGTCACGTCAATTCCGCGTTAGACATTCTCGGACGTCACCATACTGCCGCCTGCATTGATATCGGAATGGTGTTAGATTACGTAGGTTGGTGCTTCGTGGAGTGCACAGCCTTGCATGCCATGCGATAGTACCACATGACCGTACATGCCTAAACATACAACGCTGTGGTATCAAGTCCGCGGAACAAAGTTTTACCTGCAATAATTTCTGAAAGACTTGAAAGCCAGCTAAAAACAACATGTTTCATCGTCTCACAGCACGGAGCTCCCGAACTCGCTCCGTTCAGACTCACTCGTGACGCCGACGCAACCGCATGGACGAGATACCGTCTGGGCAGCTGTAGATAGATCCACTGTTGAATATTTCAAGTCCAGGAGGCTTCGGAAATCCTCTTTGGATGACCTACGCATCGGCGTGTAAGCGGCTTCCGGTCACAGAATCATTCCTTGCTGGACCGTACGGTCAACCAGTTTTGCGCTACCCATTGCCCCGCCTGACCAGCAGTGCCTGTGGCCTTTGCGAGAAGCTCAGCCTTATTTTTTTCGACAAGCTCCTTCTGCATGGCCTCACGCTGTTGAAGAGGATTCATTGTATAGCCTGCTGTCGGGGGCGCGTATCTCGCCGACAGTAGCTTTTCGAAATTGTGGGCCTGAGGATACGGTTGTGCCATCAATCCGTCCCTCCTGATCAGCATCGACGGAATTCGGACTTGCATCTACAACTATTGGTTAGTGCTGTGCTAATAACCTGGCGTTGAGGGTGTCGGAACAGCTTACTTGGGATAAGATGTGAGCATATTTGACGCCTAGCTCATCGCCAATAAACTTAAGCCGACCCACGACCCAGGCTCGCTGTGCATCCGTGGTGTAGTCCTGTCCATGTAGACAGGCCAGAGGCCACGTGAGAAAATAGCCAGGGAGGCCCTTCTGGGACTCCTCAAGCCCGCAGGCAAAGCCAGAAATGTGTGCCCGCTCAAGAAGTTCGGGCCTTTTCAGGTGCCAGCCCAAATGATAGGGCACTGATGCAATAATGTCGCTGATGGTGTCTACACACGTCCTGGCAGCAGTTGCGTACTCGGGAGTCGTGCGGTAGTCGACGGGAGAACACACCCAGGCAGCACATCGAACGATGACTGAAGCAAGGATAAGACGAGAGACACGCGCCATGTTCCATACGCTCGCAATCCAGAAATCTTGGTACACATCCACACGGCCGGGGAAGACTTCCGCCTTGGAGTAGTCCCCGTTGGGAACATTGTCTTCCCATGCCACGGTCGTGTATTGAAAGTAATCGGGTGTATTTCTCATCCAATTCACGAAGTCTTGATCGACAGTTTGCGCTCGACGAATCATGTCAAGCATGATATCGATGTTCTCCGGACTGCGGGCCACGGTTGACATAAGACGCGTCACTTCAGCTCTCAGCTCCGCCGTCTTGATATTGAGCCTCTGGCATTGGGCGGCGGACTCATCCTTGACGGCGTCGCTAAGCCACCACTCGACGCCCATTATAGGTGCAGTTCCCGTACTTAAGGTATGTATGATCATCTGCGTCCGCACGGCAATGAAAAGTAGCAAGCCGGTTTTGGTCCTCAACTGCTTCCGGCCACGCGCTTTGACCAGCTGAATGGCACCTTCAATGTGAGAACCCCAGGCAAACATGCCCATCTGTCGAGCCGTCATGTTCTCGAACAGACCGAGCATGAGAACCGAGGCTAGTGTGGCATCCGACTTGGACTGTTCTGGATCCATGAGGGCAATATGCGTCGCCGCCAGAGCCTTGGTGTAATGACCTAGTGCCTTGTCGCCCATGCCAGTTCCAGCGGCGTTTGGTCGGTTACCCAAAGACGCCAGGGCACAGGCATTGAACGCATGCTGTAGATGGTGGTTTCCCTGGTCGTGCTTGAGCAAAGGCAGAAGATATTCCATGAATCCACGAGTGCTGCCTTGACGGGGGAGGAGAACATAGTTTGCGACAAAGTGGCAAGAGGCCATCTGTTCAACGGGCACGTTCAAGCCAGGACTAACAGCAGTCGGCGAGACAACCTCCTGTTTGAAGGTGGGCGAGATGCTCTTGTCAGAGCCCGACGTTGGCGAATCCAAATCCTTGCCTTTCTGCGCGAGCGCCTTGCGGTTTGCCTTCTGAGCTCTTCTTTCCGTCGCCTTTGTTTCGTTGCGGAACACAAGGTCGAACTCGTCTTTGTAGCCCGGGCATTGCCGACGTGACTTGGCGCATTGGTTGCATGTTGGCTTCGTCTCGTCGCACTGCGATGGGACAGAGAGAGGTCAGTAAACAGAGGATGCGCGAATGTACTTGATCACCTCTGTCACGAGCAGTCCCAGAGCTTACCTTTATCCTCCTGGTTCTGCACATCTGGCAGCCCCTTGAGGGCTTTCCGCAGTAGACCATAATGCCGAATCAAGTACCTGGCGACTGTTCTCCTTCTTTGAGTCCGCTCTTCAAATAGACCAGTCTAGAAACGAGCTTCGCAGGTATCTGAAGCGCGCAGATCGCAGCGAATGCATACGTCCGAACAACCGACCCGTATGCTGAGCAGTGCGAACTGGCGCTGACTCTAAAATAGAGAGAAGCACTGTAGCGTTGAATATCCGGGCCAATAGTGGGTGGCTTGAAGGCGATGTGGATGATGAATTGGTAGATTGCAGGCCGGCCGAAGGGCCTGCTTCCTGTTGCGAGCCGTGAGGCCTTCGCCTTGTAAGAAGGAGAAGCTCCGGGAACAGCAGCTAGCGGGCGGGGGCGAGTGGGAATGCAATCTTCGGGGAAAGGCCGGCCTCGTGAACGCGCGATCGTGTTGATGTGTTCGGCGAAAAGTAATGGGGTGAGGAGCGGTACTGCGAGTGACAGGCTTTGTCTGACCGACGCCCACACCGCAGCAGTCCAGGTGACAGAAGACTGACTGGTCGAGTGACGACTGACAGCGATACACAATAGAGGCAGAGATTGTAGCCAATGCGAGGAGCGCTATTCGAAGCGTAGATAAGGGTGGACGAAAGATGTAGGAAGAGCGGAAACAGTAGGCGTAGAACGGCACGGGCGGGTGACACGACGGCAGCAGGAGAGAGCGTGCGAATTACATGGGCCACCTGTAACTGTCAGATTGAGAGAGACATACCTCGTGTACGTACCTCGCGGGATTGTATTAATATACTCCCGCCAGGTATTTAGTACCTCTATAGTCTCCTGAGCGATTTTAGACTTTATAATAATAGTATAATTAATTTAATAATTAAGAGTTTTATATATATTATAAAAGAATTATTTAAATTAGAAATCTCTTAAAGTTTTAAAAAGAAATATTTACTTTTTTTAGAAAGATTATTTTGAATAATTTGAAAGGTTAAATTCTCAAAATTAATTAGTTTAAATCTTTATATTAACTTTATAATTTCTAAAATCTTATAAACTCCTTATTTTATAATACAATTCTGTTAAGAAAAACAAGTAGAAAGAATATAAAATAATATTAATTAAATTAAAAATCCCTAAGATCTCTAATTATTTAATAAAAGTTTAATAGTTATTATAAATTTATTCTCATTTTAAATTGTAATTCTTAAAATTGAAGAAAATATTAGGATTATTCTTATTAAGAGAGATATTATTTTATAAATTATAATTTTTAAATATTTCTTAATTATTAATATAGCTTTCTATAGAAGAAAGTAAGTTAAATATATTTTTCAAATATAAATATATTATAAAAGAATAAAAACAATATAAATAGTATAGGATTATATTAGAAATATAGTTTCTTTAGACTTTTTGAAATATTCTTATAGTATAATAAGAAGTCTTTATATATAACTATTTAATTTTGAAAGTTATATATATTATAATAAAATAGAAGAAGAAATAGAAGTAATTATAGAGTAATAAATAAAACTCATAAAGCTTATAAGGAAGAAATTGAATTTTAAAAGTAATATAAAAGTTTAGGGCTTTTAATAGGAGAAAGTTATTTATAGGTATTTTAAAACTAGATTTCTAAATACTTATAATTTTATTATTTAATTTGTATAATATATTCTAGCTTTTATAAGTATTTAGATTAAGTTTTAGATGGTTAATATTAAGTTCTAATTCTCTAGGAAGCTTAAAATAATAAGTTAATAATTTTTAGAATTATAAATTAGACTTATTTCTTCATTTTAAATTAAAAGATTATTTCAATAACAGTTAGATTAATAAGAGGGATGTTTAATCTTCTAGATATTTAGATTAATAATAGAAAAGTAATAAAGAGATTTGTTCTTCTTATAAGGAGTTAAGATTAAAGCTAAATTTAGAAGGGGAAAAATACTTCTAATTAATATAATATTAATAAGTTATTAGTTTATCTAGAAGGTAATATATATTATATATAATCTTACTATATAGGTATAAAGTAGTATTCTAGCTGTTTATTATTATTATTCCTATATTACGTAGTATAAGGTATTATATAAGACTCTAGATCTATAGTATAGTAATTACTTACTAATTACTATAGGTTTAACTATAGCTAATACTAAGTACCTAATACCTATTATTAGTAAGGTATAGAAAGCATACTACTATATATATAGTAACACGTATAATTACTATATACCTTATAGTATAGTATAACTAATACTAGTAAATTCTTCTTTTTACTATATACTTTAATATTAATCTATTTATATAAAGAATAATACTCTTAGCGATTTACGCCTTTTTACCTTAATAATATTTAAATATCTATTTATCTATTCGATTTAAATTATTTATCTTTCTATTTAAAAAATTATATAGTTCAAATTAATAAATCTCTGAAAAGTATAATTTAGTATATTTGTTATAAAAATATTAGCAATATTATCATCTATATTATTCTACTATACTTTATTGAATTCACAATGTTTATATAACTATTTCAATTCTATAATATTAATTATAAAGTATTTTCCTTTATTAGTATGAAGTTTTATAGGGTACTTATAAATTAGGTATAAATTAGTATATATAATAGTTAGAATCTAAAGGAGCTTGTAATATTAGAAGATCTTCTTAAATAATATAGCTATAATATAGACGAAGTTTATACTAACTATTATAATATAAATCTCTAAAATAAATATACTCCTAATAACTCTATTACTTTTAGTAGAAAAGTAGTAAACAAAGTTATTATAAAAGTTAAACTAACTATTATTAGTAGTAGTTTCTTAGCTTAGGATTATTATAAATCCTAATTAAGATAAGAAGTTAATATTTTTAGTAAATAGGCTATTAATAAAAGTATAAAAGTCTACTTTAGAAAGGTTAAATAATATAAAGTTAAAATTATAGTTAAGATATTCAATTTACTACTTAAGGTATTTATTAAGCGTATGAATATTATTATTTAAGGGTTATTATTCTTATATTATATAGGAGAAGTTGAATAATACTTCAAGCTAGTATATTAAGGTAAAATATACCTTCTATATATATTATTTAATATATACCTCTTTAAGTATTTTAAGTACTATATATATATTAATAAAGGCGAGCTTTTACTTTTAATACTTTTAGTATAAGTAGAAAGTATTATTATTAAGTAATAAAATACTTCTATTAAATATTAGTAGTACTATTTTTAAGAAACCTATCTTAGATTTAGCTTTAAATAAGTTTTTATAAAGCTCCTTATTTTTATAGTATAAGAAAAAAGCATCTAAGAAGCTAAAAGTAATATTAGTTTAGATATTTATAAGGCTAAAAACATTTTTTTTAAAATACAAAGTAAAGAAATATAAATTATATATTAATATCCCTATTTATAATTACTCTTTATAATATTTAGAATAAATTACATATTAGTAAGTATTAACTTTAATAAAACTATATAATACTTTAATAATAATTATCATAAAGCCTAAGGAGTCTTAATCTTTAAGATATAAAAGTAGTTTAACTATAATATATTTATAAGTTATTAGTTTATCTAGAGGGTAATATATACTATATGTAATCTTACTATATAGATATAAAGTAGTATTCTAGTTATTCGTTATTATTATTCTTATATTATATAATACGAAATACTATATAAAACTCTAGATCTATAGTATAGTAATTACTTACTAATTACTATATAATTAGCTATAGTTAGTACTAAACACCTAGTACTTATTATTAATAAGACGCAAAAGGCATATTACTATAGATATAGTAATATATATAGTTACTATATACTTTATAGTATAGTATAACTAATACTAATAACTTTTAGTTTTTACTATATATCCAAATATCTATTTATCTATATGAAAAATAGTATTTTTAGCAATCTATACTTTTTTGCCTTAATAATATTTAAATACCTAGTTATTTATTCTACTTAAGTCACCAATCTTTTAATTTAAATAGTTGTATAGTTTGAATTAATAAATCTCTTAAAAGTATAGTTTAATATACTTTCTATAAATATATTAGTAATATTATTATCTCTATCAATCCATTATATTTTATAGAACTTATAATATTTATATAACTACTTTAATATTATAATATTAATTATGAAGTATTTTTCTTTAGTAGTATTAAGCTTTATAAAATTACTTATAAAGTAAGTTTAAGTTAGTATATATAATAATTAGAATCTATAGGAGTTTCTAATATTAGAAAATCTTATTAAATAATATAACTATAATATAAATAAGATCTATACTAATTATTATAATATAAATCTCTAAAATAAATTTACTTCTAATAACTCCTTTATTTTTTATAAAAGAATAATATATTAGATTACTATAGAAGTTAAACTAACTATTATTAGTAATAGTTTCTTAGTTTAAAACTATTATAAATTTTAGTTAAAATAAGAAGTTAGTATTATTAGTAAATAAGCTATTAATAAAACTATAAAAATATATTTGAGAAAAATTAAATAGTATAAAGTAAAAACTATAATTAAAGTACTTAATTTACTACTTAAGGTATTTATTAAGTATAGTAGTATTAATACCTAAAAGTTATTACTTTTATATTATATAAGAGAGGTTAAATAATACTTCAGGCTAATATATTAAAATAAAGTATACTTTATATATATATTATTCAATATATACTCTTTTAAGCATTTTGGGTATTATATATATATTAATAAGAGTAAGCATTCACTTTTAGTATTTTTAATATAAGTAGAAGGTATTACTATTAAATAATGAGATATTTCTATTAAATACTATTAGATTTATTCTAATATATAAAGAACTTCTATTTCTATTATTCTAATAGAAGTAATAAGAAGTTGTATGATATTTCTATATGAATAGGTTAGGTAAAAATCGCTCTATAAATACATACTTATTTTATCTTTTTACCCCTAGTAGTTTATAAGTAAATAAGGTAAAGGCATAGAGGTTTACTCTTTTATAAGATATTAGAAGTAGTTCAAACTATATATGCTATAATTACAGCGCCTTATGCGCTATAGCTATAGTAGCTAATATGCTATAGCTATGCTATAATATATATTATATTTTGGCCTGTATATTATAGTTATAATACATTATACATTATAGTTATAGTAGCTTATATATTATATTAGGGTATATATACTATAGTCATATCACTTTATATACTATAGCTATAGTAGCTTATACGCTACAACTATGGCTAGAACTCTAGTAATACAACTAGAACTCTAAAATAAACTTTCTATATAATAACTTTAATATCTCTATAAATAATAATTAGAAATAAAAATCGTACTATTAATTAAATCATCATTTCTCTCTCTTTTTAACTATTATTATTACGAATATTTTAAACAAGTCCTCATATTGAGAAAACTACTTTTATCATATTATATTTCTCTTAATTTCATAATTATCTATAGTAATAACTTAACTATTAATTTACCTATCTATCTATTTATTCTAATAAATTATAAACCTAGTTTTTCTCAATATGAAGATTCTATATTTTATTTATTAAAAGAAATACCCTTCTTATTTATTTATAACAATCGAATACTATAATAAAATCTATGAAAATCTCTACTTTTTGACTATTTTTATAGAAACTAAATATCTTATTAGAATTACTTTATTTTTACAGAAAATCAACCTTATCTAACAAGTTATATTAACACCTGAAAATCCAATTTTTCTACCTATTTCAACTCTTTTTAATTCTTTAGATATTTAAGATTTATTCTTAATTAACTATATTTTCGAATTACCTTTAAGTTTGTTTCCTCTTTAGTTTCAAATTATTTTAATAGTAAAAATATCAACTTATATAGAAAACCAACTCCTTTTATCTCAAACTTTACTTTAATTTTCTATTAATTTTATAAAGAAGAAAAAATTGAATGCATTTAAAAAAGAGAAGGAAAATATTGAGATTTAGATTTCTAATTCCTAGATTTATTCTTTAAGTTATAATTTTATTCTAAATAGAAAAGAAGGATTTTAGTCTTTTAATCTTTATCCTTTTAGAAAATATAATACTTTCTTATATCATATACTATAAGATTTTTATGTCTTTTTAGAAAAGCCTTTATAATCTATATATTTCAAGTAATTTATTTTATTTCAATAAAATAAGTAATTCTAGAAAGATTACTATTTCTAAATTAGTAGGAAGTAGTAATTATAAGGTCTAGTTTATTTATATTAAAGTTTCACTTATTAGTAAAGATATTTTTATAGATATGACTAAACTTATTATTTCTATAAATAAGGATAAAAATAGAAAAGCTTTAAATTATATATAACTATATTATAAGGATAGCTTTCTTTAAATTATAAAAAAATAATATAGATATTTTTCAAGTATTTACATATTTAAAAGAATTCTATAAGTTCTTAGGATTTACTAATGAATTCTTAACCTATAAAGGATTTTTTAATATTATCTTAAGTAATTTTAGTAGTATAGAAGAATTTCTAAATAAATATAAAGAATTAACTAATAGTTTATCTTATTATAAATTAGAATTATTTAAATTAGTAGTTATAGTATATATCTTAAACAGTTCACTCTAATTATAAAGGTTTTATTACTTTTATAACTTAGAAATTTAGATTTAATAAAGAAGTTTATATTTTAGATTGTTTATTTTCTAATTTATTAAATAAATCTAGAAGAAGAAATAATAGTGTAATTAATTATACTAAAGATATTTAGAAAAAGAAGAATTTTAGAATTCTTAAAAAACCCTTATAAGAATAGAAGGGAATCTTTTATAAAAGTTATAAGAAAAATAATTATACTAAAGAAAACTATATTTATTTTTCTTTAGAAAAAGCTCTAAATTAGTAGAAGAATATCCTAGTTATAAATAGTAATAAAAATAAGTAAGAATCTGAAAAGAAGAATTTAGAATCTATTAATATTATTTCAACTAGAACTAAAGAAAATAATGAAATAGAAGATGAGATATTAGAAGATAAAGATGAAGAGATTCCTGAATCTAAACAATTTATTTCTAAGGATATAGATTCTAATATATTTTCTAAAGAAGACAATATTTTTAAAGATGTAGGAATTATCTAAAAATTCCTTATAAAAAGAAATAATAATGAATAATAAAACTCTAGGCTTTTTAATGAATTAATAGATTACTAGAAATTCTAGGAATTTAATTCAAAAAGAAGATTATAAAAATATTTATTTTTACCTAAATATTACTATTACTATTAATATAGTTAAAAATAAATCTGCTTTATTAAATATAAAACTAGTTTTTAAATAGATTAAATAGGGAAATACTATATATTTTATAATAACTTAATAGGAGATTTAAAAATATCTCTGAAAAGTCAAATATTTATATCAAAAGAAGTTTATTATATTCTAGAAATAGGAGTTAATTTATTATCTTAAAGTAAACTCAATATTATAGGAATTATATCGACTTTATAGAGAAAGTCTATACTATATAATATAGAAAGGAATTCTATTTTAATAGTAGGATTTAAGACAAATAATTTATATAAATTTAATAATCTTATTTGATAAAAGGAT
>AMCV02000003.1:3255968-3269752 GCA_000350065.2 Colletotrichum orbiculare MAFF 240422
TTGATAATTTGATAATTTGATAATTTGATAATTTGATAATTTGATAAACTTATTTATATATTTACTAATTAAACTTTATATATAAAACATATTTCTATAAGAAATAATAACTTAAATTTAATATTTTTAAATAAAGTTTTTTAATCATTATAAAAACTCTATATTATTTATTTAAAGTTTTTTATTATAATAAAATTAGTTATAATACTCTTAATATTCTAATAGAAATGTTAACTATTATTTTGGATATTTAAAATAAAGTAAAAACTTAGAATTGTAATAAAGTTTTATACTTCTTAAAAGATAAACTAAGTTATAGTATAAATTACTATTACTATATATATTCTTAGCTAATTTATAAACTTTAAATACTACGTATTGTAACTAAAAGAAAGTATGAAATAGTTATTTCTTTTAAATTTAGACTTATTAAGAAAGATTTAAAGCTTTAGATCATAATAACTATATAATTAGCTTTGTAGCTAAAGTCACTAAAATACTATATAATAAGTATATTATCAAGAGAAAACTTAGTAATATTCTCTCTAAGATTCCTTTATCTTTCATCTATTTACTTTTTTTCTATACTTAGAATAATATCCAAGCTTTTTATTCTAGAGATAGATTTAATAATAAATCTTACTTAATAATAGTATTTATACTATTACTAGTTTATAACTAGTTAAAATAGTAATGAAATTACGTATTATTATGGATAATTATACCCCTAGCTCTAATATTTAATTATATATTAATAGCAAACCTTTTAGTAATAATTAATATAAAGAAAACCTTATTAAAACTAGCATTTCATATATATAGCTAAGAGTAACTACTAAGGTTATAGAAGTAAGAATATTTTAAAATTTCTTAAAGATAGAACAAAATAGAATACTATGAACTAGGTATTCTATAACTTATGATTTTTCTATATTTTATATAATAAATTCAAAAGTCCTCTACAATCTATATGACCACTTATAAAAAGAGAAGTATGAGATAAATAAAGTAATATTAACTTATAACTTTTGTAATTAAAACTATTAGTTTATTAGATTAAACTTTAATAAAATTATCTTGAAAGTTATAATTAATAAGTAGCCTATAGATATTTAAAATACAATTGTCTAGCTACCCCACGAGTTGATGTGCCGAGCTTTATTTTTAATTTAAATATTGTAGTTTGTATCTTTTAAAATATAAGATATTTCATAAATTGTTTAGAAACCGTTACTAGAAAGTATATTTAATATAATTTAAAGTTTCTACTAATTTAAAATCATAGAAATACTGAGATTTGTATTATGATTACTAAAAATAAAGAAGTCAAGTTCTAGTTATATAGTATTACTCTCTGTATTATTCTAACTATAAACGTATTTCGTTTTAATAATTATAAAAGTAAAATCACTAGTAAAATGTTAGGCCAAACTACTTATCTTATTTATAGAGAAGTAATTAATCTAAAATTATAAGTATTGATATTTAATATAGCTAGTAAGTCTCTAAATATTCTATATCTTATAAAAGTCAACTACTTTAGTAATATGACTAGTATAGTAAAGGCTTTCTCCTAGATATCACTACTACCAATAGTATACTTAAATATTATTCAAAAACCCTTAACATAATTCTTATATTGATAATTAAGATATTTTAATAAAGGATATCTGAACCATTTTATCTTAGTCATATAAAGTATATGTATTACTAATAAGTATTTAAAGTAAAAGAAATACTAGTCTAATTAGACAATATATAAAACCCATAGTATTAATAATATAAAGTATAAGATTCGCTATATATAGTATAAGAGTATTTTATATATTATTATTCAGGAGAAAGACTAATAGCTTGCTTTCTATTGCGACTATTAGTATATATTTTACCGTCTAAAGTATAACTTTAGCTTTCTACTACCCTACTTACTATTATAACTATTTTGTAATTAATCTAAAACTAAGCTTTTTCAATTATAATAACTAGTATACTTACTTTACATCAATCTTTTTAATGATAAAAAACTAATACCTCTTTCTATAATAACTTTATATCTTTATATGCTTATACTTGTATAACTATATTTAATTTAAATATCTTAAAATATTTAATCATTACTAATTATAGGTACTCTATTTAAATATTTATTATAATTATAATATCTATAGTTTTAATATCCTTATTCTAACCTCAGCTTTACCTGCCCCTAAAATAAAACCTTATACTACTAATATAAAAGTTCTTTATTACTAATGTAAACAAACTCATAGTTTCTATAGAAGTATAATAAGATTTAACTTGTTTTTATTAATGAATAATCTTAATATATTAAGTATAGCTAATACATTCATAATACTTATATAAATATAGTAGTACAAATATATAATAATAAAACCATACAATATATCTAACGACTAGCTAGCTATAGCTACTAAAGCATTAGAAAGAGTTTTCAGCTAAAAGGTTACAACTTAGATCGTTTGAATAATAATAAGATTTATAGTAATATACATCTTATTTATATATCTGAATTCTTTCTAATTAAAGCCTTTAGTTATATTCTTATAACGCTATTACTTCTATTCAATTTGAAGTAACTAATATAAGTAAGAATATGAAATAGTAATTAATTCTATAGCAAACAGCTACTCTATACATATAAACCTAATATAAATCTTAACAATTCTAATATTTGATATTTACCTTAGTAGAAATATATAGTAAAACTATTAGTACTATATTATACTATTATTAGAAATTAAGAAAGTAAAGTAATAATAATAATAAAAGAGTTATCTTCAGGGAAGGTACCCCTAAAAAGAAATATTTCTTATACATTACTTAAGTTTAATTAGAATTTAATATAAATATAAGTTCTTACTAATCGTATATTAAAGAAGTTAAAAGGAAATACTTATTAAAGGATCTTATATAAAATATATTTTGAAAAAGAGAATACATATTTCTTAATATAAAAAGAAGAAGTAGAATCACTTCTCTTATACTTTTTAAATCTAAGTAGTCAGTAAGTTCTTAATAATTAATATTTAGATTTAATAAGTAATCCTAATTATTATTATAATTAACAACTTTATTTAAGCCAAATCCAATAAGTATTATAAGTAAAATATTTGAAAGTATATAGTTCTGAATTGTAATATATTGAGAAAAGATATAAAAGTAGTAAGAAATTTATAAAAAGTAAATTATAACTCTTATTTAATAACTAGCTAGGTAATTAGTAATACTTAGGTTACTTAAAGATAAAAGAACCATTCTTATATAATTATAGAATAATAAGAGAAAGGTTCATAGTTAAATAAATTAATAATTAAATTATAATTATTAAGAGTAGCTATTAAATCTAACTAAGTAGTATAATCAATAAATAGATCTAACAAGGTTTCAAAAACCAATATTCTGACTCTAAATGAAATAGAAAGACTATAAAGCTAGTTTAAAAAACAAATCTATCTAAACTAACTTTATTATATTTGTTTTCTAATAAGATATTAATCTAGAAATATAAGAGAAGTTTTATAGAAAAAATCTTAAAAACGTATAATAAAGAAAATATTAATTACTTATATAATATTATATTAAATAATTACTACTATATTGAATCATCAATATATTCAGAATTAATCAGAATCAAAGTAAAGCTTTTATCTATTTCTACTAATTATATTTAAATTTACAAAAAGCAATAGAAAGACTTAAAGTTTTAATTTCAAAAACTAGAAACATTATTATAAAGGTTAAGAGATTATAAGAAGTCTAGTAATATTATACTAATAAATTGATATAAAATAAGAAGTATTTAGTTACTTTTACTCTATACTTAGAATAGTATTAAGCTTTTTACTTTATATATAGATTTAACTATAAATCTTACTGAATAATAGTATTTATACTAATACTTACTTATATTTAGTTGAAATAATAATGAAATTACTTATTATTATAGATACTTATACTTCTAGTTTTAATATTTAACTTTATAGTAATATAAGACTTTATAATAATAATTAGGAAGAGTTATATCAAAACGAAAGCTTAATATATATAACCAAAACTAACTATTAAGATTATAGAATTAAGAACTTTTATAACTTTCTTAAAAACAGAATAAAATAGAATACTAAGAATTAGGCATATTATAATTTATTACTTTGTTATATATTCTATAATAGAATTACTCCCACTTGACGTAGTAGTTTAATATCTAGCTAGTTCTTACTATTATAGTAAGAGTAGTAGGTTTGAATCCTATAGTAGGTAAGTATAACTAGTAGCTATATACTTTCCGATTATATAAACTATATAGTAACTACTACTAGCTATTAGTTCCTACTATTAGCTATTAATAGATAGTAACTATTAATAACTAGTAATAGCTACTACTAGCTAGTTAGTATTAATATTATATAACTATAATCTTTTAAAGAAGTAATTATAATAGATAGGCCTATACCTTCCCTATTTATTAGTAATCATATTAACTAACTATATTTACTACCTAAGGTTTCCTCTATTTAAACGGTTCCTTAGTACTAGTAGTATCTATAGGGTAAATAAAACAAAAGCTAACTACTAGGTATAACTTCTTTTAAAAGGTTCCCAAGAAGCATGTGACTTTAAATAGATCAAAAACCTTTAATATAACCACTAATATAATAGAATTACAATTTCTTCGAAGTTAATATAATTGTTTATTGAATGAATACTATAGAATAAGTATATAAATATCTAATTATAATTACTATTATTAAATCTATTACTTTATTAGAATAGACTTTAATACAATTATTTAGAATATTATAATTAATAAGTAGTTTATAAATATTTAAAAGAATAATATCTAGCTAACTTATAATTTATAATATTAAGTTAATAATATTAGAGATCAAGTATTAATTAGATAATATCTTAATATTAATATATTATTCTAATATTAAGTATTAAATATTTTAGAGTATTATAGTAATAAAATAATAGAGATTTTAAAAGCTATCTAATTATATTGGAAATATCTATATCAATATAAATATAATTTATATATTAATTATACTTAATTGATATATTAAGATTATTTATTAATATAAATAAGCGAAGTCTTATTATATTTATATAGAAATTATAAATGAATTTATATTAATAATAGAGAGCTTTTATATTAATAATATAAAGTTTTATCTTAAGAATAAATAAAAGTTTAGTCTATAATAGAAATATTATGACTATAGATATTAAGGTGATAAATATTTAAATAGAATATATATAGTAAGTAGTAATTAAATATCTTAAGATATTTGAATTATATATAGCTATAAAAATATAAGGATATAAAAGTACAAAGTTATTATAAAAGGAGTTATTAGTTATTTATTATTGAAGAAGTTAAAACAAAGTAGGTATACTAATATAGCTATAAGATGTTTAACTTTAGATTAATTAGAAGTTAATTATAATAGTTAGTAGAGGGGTAGGAGGGCTGAAGTTATACTTTAGGGGGTAGTATGTCTACTAATAGTCGTAGTAGAGAGTAAGCTATCAGCCCCTACTATAAAATAAGAAGTATAAATAGATATATATAAACTTATAGTCTTTCTAATTACTTCTACTTTTAAAAATAGTAGGATTAACAAGACTATTAACTCTATTACTACTACATAAATAGTAATAGGATATTGATGGATTAAATTATATTATACTTATTTTAAATTAGAAGTATATATATATATATATATATATATATATATGTTATATTATATATTATACGAATGTACATCTTATATGAGAAAGTAAAGTATGGAACTATAAAGTATAAAGCTAACATCAGTATAAATTCAATATTAATAATTACTAAATAATAAAGTATTATAAATTTTCATATTTCAATTTGAACTATTGATACTAGCTTTTACATTAAAGAAGTGTAAGGAAATAAATAAGTATAGAAATAATACTAAATTTTCCATATTAGTTAAAGAATTAATCCTTATGAAGAAAATAATTAAAAGTTTAATAATTGTTCTTTGAACTGCTAAAAAAAGAGAAATAGTGGTACATATATATTTATACTTATAAATAAATCTCATTAATGCGTAGCCAGCTATATTACTAAGATTAATCTTAATGAAAATAATTATATTCATTTTGAAAGAACTTAATAGATTAGTATTAGAGCTAGGGAAATTATACTAATTAAGATTCTTCTTTATAAATTCAACTACTTACTTATAGAAATTGTACTAATTACTTATTAATACTTATTAATTAGAAAGATATATAAACTTCCTATTGAAACAGGATTCTATAAGCTAAAAGGTATTATAATAAGTACCTAGATTAATATTTGGTACTATAAGTAGATATCTATGATTAAATTAGAAGTATTTACTTAAACGATTATTAAGAATGATAAAACTGCTTATTTATTATATATTATTAACATAAGACAGAATCTTAAAATTTATATAGAGATATTTAGAAAAAGAAATGAAATTGTTATAATAAATCTTTTTACTAAAGAATGTATAAGTAAAGGGAAAGTATTTAATGAAGTAATAGTAAAGTTGGTTCCAACCTTTAAGAGTAATAAGTATACTATTAATCTACAGTTAAATAAGAAACTACTTTATAAACTTATAAATCTATTAAATGGGTAGTAATTAGAAGAACTACAAGTACATATTATAAACAACTTGATAAATAGATATATATAACTATTTATAAGTAAAATAAATATACTAATCCTTTAACTCTAAAGAAAGATAGCTTTCTATATTTCTATCTTAACTATTGGGAGTTTAATAGAAATATAATTAAAAATTAATGTTTACTACAACTTATTAATAAGCTTTCAAATAAACTATAAAGAATACCATAGATTTTAAACATTAATCTTAAGAATACTTATTATTATATCAGGATTAAATTAGACAATTAGAAATAAATAATATTTAGAATGTAATATAATAATAATATATATGTAGGAATACTATTTGATCTTATTAATTCATTAGTAGCTTTCTATATATATACTGACTATATTCTTATTACTTTGATTAATATATACTATATAACATATATAGATAATATCATAATATACATAGATAATATCATAATATACATAGATAATATCATAATATACATAGATAAGATCATAATATACATAGATAATATCATAATATACATAGATAATATCATAATATATGTAGATAATAGTATAATATTTATAGATTATATTATAGTATATATAATAAGTATTAAGAAGAATTGTCCTGAAATATTATTATAAATACTTATTAAATTATATGAAGTTTATCTCTTTGTATAGACTTTGTAAATATAAGTTCTATATAGAAGAAATAAATTCTCCAAACTATGTAATTAGTTAAGCAAGAAGTAAAATATATTTAATAACAATTCAAATTATAATTAAATAGAAGTTACTATAAATATTCAAAGAACTTACTATAAATATTCAAAGAACTTAAAATATTTCTAAACTTGTATAATCTCTATTATTAGTTTATTATTAATTATGTAAGAGTAATAATACTATTTATAATACCTTTTAAGAGGGAGATAGGAAAGAAGGTTTTTATATATTTAAAAGATATAAGATCTATATTCTTAATACTATAAGATACTTTTTACTTAGTAATTATCCTCTAGTATAAAAGTCCTATTAGAAATATTAGATTAGACATAAATACATTATAATAAATAATCTTAAATATCCTATTATAATAGATAGTAACTTAATAATAGTTAATTACTTATTTTTCTACGAAGTTTAATAAAATAAAGTAGAAACAAGAAATAAGTTAATAAAACTTACTAAATAATATTAGAAATGTTAACTGATAAGAATATTATTTAATAGAACTTTTAAAGAAGTTTATAATTTCAATAGATTATTAAATTCCAATAGATATTATTATAGTATTAATATTAGACCTTTATAGAGGGTATACTTATTGGATTTATAAGTTCTTAATATTTAACTTTAATTTAAAATATTAATTTCAAACTCTTAATCTAAAAGATAGATTATTTAAATAGTTAAACTATATGAAATGAAAGGTAGAATAGTATTATATATTAATAATCTTTATAAGTTAATTATGACCTATTCAATTAGTATTAATAAATATGTATTGAAAGATTATTAAACTTAAGAGAAGTTTAGAAGTAGTAAACATCTTTATTTAAATAATATGAATATAAGAAGGATATTTTAATATAAAAGTTAGATTTAGAAATAGAAGATACTTAACTTCTTCAAAATGCTACTTCTCTAGAGATATTAGAAGTATAATAATAATAATAGTTATAATTATCTATAGTAAAGAGATATATAGAATAATAGAGACTATTTAATAAATATTAAGAAAGAAAAAGAACTTATAAAGAATTAGAATTATTATTCTAATATAATATACTTTATATTTAGTAATAAGAGACTTTAGAAATAATAAGATAGTATATTCTATACAAAGCTCTAAGAAAACCAAATAAAGTATTAAAAGGTTATAAATTTATAATCAAGACTATTAGATATATATAAGAAGAACTTAACGAATAACTAATAATTAAAAGAACTATTTAGTAAATATAGAAGGAATATGTTTCTTCTAGAGAAAACTAATTATACTTAATATAGAGCTTTTAAAAATAGAGTTATTTATCTATATTATAATAAGAGCAAAATGAACTAACTAAATAATAATGAAGCTTATAATCTTATAAAGTAGAATTTCTATTAGAATAACATGGCTATAGATACTTAGAATTATATAACTAAAGTGAAGTTGACTAAGGGATTAGAATAGAAAAATATAAACTATATAGCTGGTTATAATTTCTATTTATCTTAATAAAAATATCTTAAGAAGTTACTAGAACTTTTATTACAGGATTTCTAGAGAGTATTTATAGAGATAATAAGATATATAATACTATTCTCATTATAATAGATAAACTTAGGAAATTCATAAGTTTTGTTCTAATAATAAAGAGGACAATAGTTATAAGCCTAATGTTGATACTTTATAAAGAAATTGAATATTAGTTTAGTAATCTAAAGAATGTTATAAGTAATAGGAATAAACTCTTTATAAATTAATTTTAAGAAAAACCTATAGTAAAGTAATCAATCAAATGATAATTATGGATAGTATACTATTTATAAATAAATAGGTAAATTGAGTAAATATATTAAATATGACTTCAGAGTACTTACTAGTAGTTTATTTTATATTTAAGTAGTATAATCAAGAGAAATTTTATTTGTATATAATATCAATAGATTTGGTTACTTTTGCTCTATACCTGGAATGGTATCCAAGCTCTTCCCTCTATATATGGATTTAACTATAAACTTTACCCAATAACAGCATTGGTGTATAATAATAATAGATATAATACTACTAAGTACTTATTGATAGAAGGATTATGTGAGTTCTATTTAAGTATAGTTAAATATACAATAAGGAAAGACCTAATAATAACAAGTATTCTAGAATGGACTGTTTGTATTAGCTAAAGATATTAATAAATAGTAGAATATTAATACATAATAATTGAAAGTTAGGTCACATTTTATAGCTTAAAATACTAACTATGGATATATTTAGAGAATAATTACTAAACGATTAGAAAGTATTTTAAGTTTAAATATAACAAGTTAGTATTAAAATATATAAAAGTTTTAATAGTAGACAGAATAGGAGAGTAAATATATAAAATATATTTATTAGTATAATACTATTAGATATATAATATCTTTCCTATTTTCCTATTTAAATTATAAATAGAATACTAAAGAAATATTAATAATTAGATTATTGTTTTTGAACTAGACAATAACCTTTTAGAATAAGAAGTAAAGGGAACTAGAAAAAAGTAAGGAGATAGAAATAATAAGTATTTGTTTATAACATAAGTCACATAGTCTATAGAATATGATATATAAGAGAATATAAGTAATCTAAATAATATATAAGAAGGTATTTGGAAATTGGAAAAATAGATAATTTAATATTAAAAGAAACAGGATAATTAATATAATATTCATATTCAAAACGTAGTACTAATGTTCTTTGCAGGAAAAGAGAAATAATTCTATTTATTATTTTATCAACTTGAAATATTATTCTAAGGGGTGCATCTTTAGATTAGATAACTATAATAAATACTATTATAAGAAGTTTATATCTAAATCAGAAGAAAGGATATATTTCGATAAAGCTTAATTAGCATATATAAAATAATATAGTTTTCACATTTAAAACTTAAATATATCTTTATAAAAATATTTCTAACTTCTCTTTATAAGAAATATAAGAATAAGAAGTATTATAAGAGTAATTAGTATTATACATCTAATATATACTATAAGTATAATATATAATAAAGATATAGGAGCTTTTTAATAGTAAAAGCTTTTTTTTATAATTAAAGTTTGTCTAATTAAAATAGTTTTCTTAGGAGTAAGAATTTTAAGAATAGTAAACTGTCAGGTTAAATATAGTACTAAGGTGGCCAAAGCTGTAGTAGTAGGTAATTAAGTAGTCGACCTACTTATTTAGGCTAACAAGAATAGAAGGATTATTATATAGATTTATTCTTATAGTATATAACATATATATATATATATATATATATACTATAACCGAGATATAGATATTATAAATAGAGATAACTAGTTATATACTATTTATATAATTAATTAATTATAAAATTTACTAATATAAATTAATGCTGATTAGTATTCTATTACTACTAGTAGTATTTTATTACTACTAGTAGTATTTACTACTATTTAACTATAGATTAATAAGGAATAATTTAAAAAAACAAGATTATAATACTTCTTAAGGATATTTTTAAACATTTATATAATAGAAATAAATAGATTTAAAGTTATTATAACTATATATTATCCTAAGATATTAATATAATTTCTAGAAACCTATATAGTAAAAATAAGGAAGGAAGGTGAATTTATAACAACTTATTGACTTAATATTATTTATATTTATTATATAATAAACTAATAATTAAGATTTCTACCAATTTGTTAAGATAAAAGTATAATAATGAATATAATAAGATTAATATAAGTAAGAGAAAAAGATTTATAGTAAATTACTATTTCTTATTATTATCCCTTAATATCTTATATATATTTAGTAAATAGAAAGATAATAAGAAGTTAACTTAATAATTATAATAATATAATAAATTTTCTCCTAATACGAATAATCTAAAGAATAATATCTAAAGCTTAATCTAATTTTTAGAGTTTAAATTATAATGAATAAAAAAGAAGGAATTTTAGAAAAGAAGCTTTATTTTATTTAATAAAAAGATCTTAAGAAGTAATATAGAGAAACTAGTAATATAAAAATAATGATTATATTTAAAATGTATTCCTTTTATATAATATATATCTATAATAAGTACTTGATAAAAATATTTAGAAAACTAATAAGTTTATAGTATTATAATAAGTAATATGAAAACTAAGGAGATTATAAAACTATTATCTACTATTCCTATTTCTAAATATTCCTTAAATGTTTATTTCTCTAAATATCTATTAATATACTAAACCCGCTTAATGTAGTAGTTTAACATCTAGCTAGCTTTTACTATTTTATAGTAAGAGTAGTAGGTTCGAATCCTATAGTAGGTAACTATAACTAATAGTTTTGTACCTTCTAATTCTATAAACTAAGTATAATAACTACTACTAGCTATTAGCTACTACTATTAGTTATTAATAGCTAGTAACTATTAATAGCTAGTAAAAAGTATTACTAGCTAGTTAGTATTAGTATTATATAATTACGATCTTTTAAAGAAGTAATTATAATAAATATAGGCCTATATCTTTCCTTTATAATATACCTCCTATATTTATTAGTAATTATATTAACTAACTATATTTACTACCTAAGGTTTCCTCTATTTAAATAGTTCCTTAGTATTAGTAGTATTTATAGGGTTTATAAGGTAAGAGCTGACTACTAGGTATAGCTTCCTTTAAAGAGTTCCTAAGAGGCATATAATTAAATAGATCAAGGACCTTTAATACAACCAATATTAATATACTAATAATATAAGAAGATTAATAAATATTACTTATTAAATAATATAAAAAGAATTGAATAAACCTTAAGATTCACTACTATTTAGCTAAGTATAATTATTAAAAAGGAAATTAAAAAGGGAAAACTCTTAATAGTTAATAGTAAGATTTAAAATATAGAGAAAGAAGATAAATATAAAAATTGATATAAAAGGAATTACTATATATTAACTTAATAAGGTAGATATTACTATTTACTTAATAAGTATAATAATTATTATTTTTAAAGCTATTCTTTATGAAATATTAAGAAGTACTACTCTATTTACTAATTATTATATATAATAATAGCTTGTAGTACTTAGTTTTTTTTATCTCTTATTATCTCTATCTACTACTAGTAATATATTTATATAGCTATAATACATAACTATAGGTAAAAGGATTAGCTTAGTAACTATAATAACTTCTTCTCTTGCTTTAGCTAATAATATTATCCTATATATATTATTAAGTATATTATTAAATATAATAACGAAATAGAAGTCTATTTTAAGAAATTATTAGAAATATATTAGAAACTTAGATTAAGAGATATATATAAAATTCTACTAAAAGGAGACTTCTACTTAATAGTTANTAGTTTATCTAATACGTATATATACTTCTAAAGCTATAGCCTTTAAAGAAATACTTATAATTAAGATATAGTAAAATTACTAACTATAGATATTCTTCTAACTTATTACTTTAAACTGAATCTTCCTTATTAAACTCTATTAATAATCCTAGAGATATATAGAATAATTAGAACATAGTAGCTTATACTAATAAATATAAAAAAGTATTCTAACAAACTAGAATAAAGATATTAATTAGTATATATTAGAAAGTTATATTTAAATAATAAGGAGAATAAATCATACCTTCTAATAGAAGTATAAATATTAATAATATATATATCTACTATTATATATAGGTATAGAGAAAGTAAGACTTCTATTTTTATAGTTTATAAAATACTTACTAAAAAGCTTTTTAAGACCAAAAAAAAGTATATTTTAGTATAGTAAAAAAAGAAATATTATAATTACTTGAAAACTATCTTATTAGTAGAAAAATATACTTCTCTATAAGTAAAAAGACTAAAGAAGAGAAATTAGTAGAAATATTTAATAAAGACATCTTAATCTAATAAATAGTAGAAAGTATTAAAGCTAACTAGAAAGAATATTACTGCTTAAAATTAAAAATTAAAAAAAACCTAAGATATATTAAATAACTCTTAAAAGTTAGAAGGTTTATACTTATTAAGAAATAGTAACCCTTTATAGTAGAAAGCTTAAGAATACAAATAACTCTAATATAAATAATACTATTAATATTAACTACTAAGAATATATTAATACTAAGCTTATAGCTAATTAAGCTGAATACTTAGATAATTATATTTATATGGAATTTTATTATAAAGAATAGTTCTAATTAGAAAGAGTAATAATAAGTAAGATTATAAAGATTCCTAAGGTTCTATATATATCTGAAGAGAAATTACTAGATATCTTTAAAATAGTATATTATATTTTAATTAATTTTATAAGAATATTAAAGTATTATTTAGTAACATATATTAATTAAGTAATAAATATATAAGTAAAAACTATAATATCTTTGAGAC